>KQ435868.1:446022-486115 GCA_001276565.1 Melipona quadrifasciata
ATTCGATCAAAATGTGTCGCGATACTCTGCTGGTATGCCAGGTGAGCTACGCGTCTCTCTCTCCCCGGTTCGCCGCTTACTCCTTTCCTTGCCGTTTACGCCGACTACGTCTTCTTCGACTACTCCGCTCCATCCACTCACACTCCTAGGATCCACTGCGCCAACTCGTTCTGTTCGAACGAAACCCAATGCCAGAGATCGGTGTCTCGCCACTCGCCGGTTTCTCGCAACGGCAAAGGCAATCCGAGGGTTGCGCAGGGTTGTTTAATGCCGCCTTGAATCCGTCATTCTTCTTTTAACATGTCATATCAATGTATCGTAACATCACAAGTATTTCAATTGCAAATATAAATCTAAAGTATACCAACTTTTCATTCTGCCCTTTATACGAGATTGCCGGAATATTACAGAGGCGTCGTAAAAGTACGTGTGTCCGGAATTACTGCTTTGTTTGATATATTGATCAAAACCAATAAACGTAATTAACGACAATGGTTTCAAGGTTTAAATCCTTAATTAAAGTCTCGACTGAGAATCTACGTACATACATATTTATCAGTCCTCGCAGTATCAAGTAGAGCGGATCAAAATAATTGCATGTATAAAAATATGCATGATTCAGATTGTATTAGAAAATCAGGAAAACATCTGTAACAAAAAAGAAAAACAAAAAACACATTTAAAGATGCAATTTCTGTAAAATTCTACCGATAAATAAACCTATTTCATCATTGTATTTAGTCAAACGATATCGGAATGAAAAATCCATGACGCGTTTTACATTTTTATAAGAAATTGTCGCTGACATTCATAGCCGGTCGTGCACATATCATATATATTGTAATAGTGGCAGACCGGTTGGGAGCTTGTCAGCTTGGAAAACAATGGTGCATCGGTGCAATTTTATCGACGTATAATCGGTCGAGCAAGTCGATACTCGAGCTGATAAATATCAACCACTTTCCTTCGGCGCATTTCACAATGGACGTCCATCTCAAGTTCGTACCAGTATCGTTACTATTCGTGTAATCCAACAGCTTTGGTATTCACCTTCTCCGCTAACTTTTCACATCTACAGCTTACAAAGGACCTTTTATCTTGAATTTCTATTCGAAGCGACAAACTCGCGAAAATTCTGAAACACGGTAAGAGTAAGAACGTCATTTCGAATTTTATCATTGCTTCGACCAGACTATTTTTATGCGTCCATGCAAAAAATTTGGAAATAATTTTCTCCTCATAAAAATCGGCATCTAACAGTAACAATGATTTAAATCTACCATCCTCGATTAATCGAGTGCATTTTTTCACGTTATGCTTTGTCCAATCGAGTGATGCAGGAAAACTTCTTCCAACAAATGTCAAACATGGAGTTTAAAATCAAATTGAAATCAATCGATAGCTTGCTGATCACCTCGTATTCTACGCATCATCTTTGAGAAAGCGCGAAGAGTTTCATTTGAAACATAAACAGTTTAAAAAAAAAAAAAAGAGAGAAAAAGATATTTCGAGGAAAAGGCATTTTCAAAAACGTACGTAATGTACGAGGATACGGAAGATGCGTCTGACGTTGACGAGGAATTTTACAACGCGTTGGCACTGCTACATTCGACGGAGAACGACAGTGCGGAGAAACTTCGCAAAATGCTGCATACGTCTATCGAGAAGAAGTACGGCTTTGACAAAAGTTTGATAGCCAGGATGCCGAAGAAATTTCCGCAGAATACGAAGATCTGTGGGAAATCGTTCGCCAACGAGAAATCGGAAACGTCTTGGCGTAAAAAAGGCGGTGACAAACTGTTCGGATATACCTCGAGTCCGTTGCTTTCTGCGAGTAATACGACGGAAAGTAATTGGAAACCGACGAAAATATTCGACGCGGATGTTGAGGATTGCAGCGAGAAGACGGACATTCCCAGGATATCTATTCCCGACGAAGGATTTGGAGATGGACTCCTGTGCAAGGTTTCTTCGTTATTTATACTCTTTGTCTACCGAAAACGATCCGAAACGTGCGTCCTGTGATTAAAAACACGTTTCACATTCGTCAGCTTGACGATCGATAAATTGTCGCGTAAAAATAACTTTTGTATTTTACCTAATTTCACCACGTGGAATCGTAGATCTGTAACGGAGCAAAGTTAGGGCCGCTGATACTGCTGGAGTGTCAAGAATGTCAAGAAGTCTATCACCCCCTGTGCCATCAACCCCCTGTCGTCGACATCGACGTCTACGATCCGAGAATCGTGTGGCGGTGTAGAAAATGTATGGACACTTCTTCAGCAAACTCTGTCGTTGCGTTCGATGAAAAGAGAGTGAAAAGATCTCGTCCGCTGAACGACGATGGCACAGCCAAGGAAGCCTCTGCGAAGCTGAACAAATCGAGCAGATTGAATGGGAATCTTCTGAAAGATGAAACTGATATCGCTGATCAAACTTCGTCCGGTAAATATATGTGCCTCGGTGTCATACAGAATGTTTTGTAACTGGTTGTATGAGAGGATGATTCTGATCTGAAAAAAAAAGAAAATAAACAAACAAATAAATAAAAGATGCGAAGCAAAATTTTTTCGTGCGAGGAATTATCTTTGAATATTTAAACGTGCATTTAAATACATCTTGACTTGGGAAATGATCGAATCGATATCTCTGTTTATTAATGACAGATTAATATTAGATCGAAATATTTCTACGATAGATTGGTAGATTATCTGTAACATTTCCACAAATGTACATGTATACGCGTAGGATCAGTTACAAGACACCCACGTATCAGTTTGTTTTTCAACTTCATTCGTGTATGAAATAGCGAATATCCGTGATTTTCATGATTTTAGATATTTCTCAACGAATTGGTTGCGTTGGTGAAGTTGCGTCGATTACAAAAAATTCTTTCTACTTGAACCAACAGACGAGGACAGGCTCGTCGAGTCAATTAAGAAAACGAATTGGTTCGAAACTTTCAGTCACTCGTTCTACGATAAAATGATATTTGTATTTTGCCAGTAATTGAAAGAAAATAAAAGATGGAAGAACTCTCGAAACGACCAGAAGGTACATGCACGGTACGCTTTATTTAATTATATTTAATTACGTATTACATGAACAATGGAGAATCCATCTCGAACGTTTCTCGCTCTCTAAAAAAGAAATCCACGCAGTTTCACACTTTGCTCTGACGTATCAACGCTTCGATCACAGTATTTACGCGTTATTTAAGCCGATTATAAACGTAGCTCGTTACGCTACGCTGATGCAGCCAAACCAACCAATCATAAAAATAAGTTACATTTGAAGGAAACGTAACCATCACCCACTCTGTCGACGATAATTTTGCTAATTAGACTGCGAATATTTATGCAGATTCGATTCAGATTTGTTTCACTTGCTCAATTACTCTCGATATTCTATTCTAGTCTTCGACATTTTTGCACATGTTTTTTTTTTCAACTGCCTACGAGTATGCAAACTATTCGACTTGATTCGAATTTATCAAGTAATTAAAAGCATTCTGTGCATTTTCTTCCTTTTTTTTTTTTTTGTCATCTCGAAACTTTTCGCAGATGCATAAATATTCGCAATCTGTTGGTAATTCACGCAAGCTTCATCCATCGTAGTCGCACGGCTCGTTCCGTTTGCTCATTCGTTTTCTGTATTAAGGTCAACGGAGTTCAATTACCTTCGGCAGACATGCCGAAGTTTTAGTCGGACTTGACGCTCGATCACTTTCGCTCTAATTGATCGTGCGTACAAGAGAAGATCGAGCTTCAGGCGCCAGAAAATTACAGCCGCGTGCACACCTTGTTCCGTGCACAAATCGTCCTTCTCTTTCCTTCGATCTTGTTTTGTGTTAGCTCTTCCACCGTGTTTCATTTACAGAATCTACACGACCCTATATAATCGTGTCACACACAGTTAGATTATGACATTTTCAACTTAAATTCTTTGCTCGAATCAAATTTCCCGGCTTCGTCTATAGATATATCAAAAGGTTTTTTTCTTTTTAAATAAAATCAAACGAAAGTGTAATTCAATGGATTTGAGCATTTTCGTCCGTAAGAAGACTCGATAACATCTTTTTTTTATTTATCATGAAACTTTACAAGTGTCCTTTAGCATTATCTTTCATTTTTGATAGTAGATTTCGTTCGTGTTTACTTGGCAAAGTTCAAAAGTTCAAAAAGACACCTTTACGTGCAATTTTCCACGGCAAAGAGAGCTCGATTAGAACAGGAGCACATTCTGTGATAACGCGTATAACAAACTCTCGATTGAAATTAAGAAAAAAGAACAGCAATGATCCCGCAAAAATTGTAAACAAATTACTGCTGCTAGAAACTCTGTAAAAGATAATACGTAAAATCCTATACAAACGTAAAAGCACAAAGAGTAAAACAGCTACATATTTGTGCTGATTATCACAGAATCGTCGATCGTCTACGTGATTCACGTACCGAGAAAGAAAAAGAAATATTCAAATTTCTATTGCAACAAAGTGAAAGAATAATTTTGAAAAGGAAGCATATAACATATCGTGTGAAAATATCATTTATCAGGATTTTTCCTATCTCTATCCTCTTCGTATTTCTATGTACAATACATGAAAATCAAAACTCCAATCATCCTACCGAATCGATATGTTTGTCGTTACTCTCTTTACTTTATTATTGCTAATCAGAATGTTCAATCGAATCTACGAAGTTCCTGGTACGCGAAATTTCTAAATCTTTAGCGGGAAAGAAGGGACAAAAATATAATTATTTTTAAGTCTCACAAGAATTACAAGATTTTTGATGATTTCACAATTACGAGACGCATGTACCTGTAAATAACTGTACATAAAATATCGGCTCGTAACTAAATCTTGTCACTCTAAAAATACAAAAAGCACAAATAATAATAATAATAATAATAATAATCCTAAGAGCAGAGCAAATATTTCAATTAATTTCATCAGCTATGTTGTTCTCTCTTTAATCACTTTCGGAGGGAAGGGGTGTCTATCATCGTACCTAACATTTTCTACCAAATTCGATCTTTCCAAGATGAGATTTTTAAGTATTTAACTCGTGTCGTCGAATGGTAAAAAGCTCTTTTCAAAAATACTAATGTGCGTGTATGCATGCAACGATTCAGAGATGTTAAATGAACAATACTACGTGTGTCTCTAAAATTTTTCATCTTTCCTCTTGTTAATCGCAAAAACGGGATATTCCAATTTAGATGATTATTTTCTTTCACTGATTTTCGGCACGTGGCAAAAAAAAAAATAATTTTAGATTAACCTCTGTTTTAGATGACGATGCCAAATATTTTAAATTTACTAAATTAGAATACCCCCCTGTAATCTTCGATCAATAAGCTGTTGTCATCGATCCCTTTAATCCGAGTATTAATAGCGATAAAAAGTTTCTCACGTTGTATTTTCAATATTTTTGGCTATGTATCTGTGTATGTGTATTTGCTCTATGTACATGTGATTTAGAGAGAAAGAGAGAGAGAGAGAGAGAGGAGACAGAGTGAGCAAAGTGTAAATGTGACAGTTTTAATAAATAATTATAATTATAGTGATGGTATCACTCTGCTCCAGAACCCGCTTTCAACTACTTTACATAATAAACCTGTTATTCGAAGAGTCGCGAGGAGACGTTCAACCTAATTCATGACAGTGTCATCGTGCCAAGTGGCTGACATCAATTAAACAGAGATTCTGACACATGTCAAGGTTGCTCCACGTCGTGCTCTGGCATCGACACGGACGATGCTGCTTTGCACAAATCGTGTTAGATTCCTCTCGTTCCTTGACCGCGACCGATCGTTTGACAAGTATGATATAATGATAACGCCTATGTACAAGCTTCCTATAAAATCAGATACCAAGATGAACAACGGTGGATACAATATCATCTAGTTTAAATATACACATTAATGTAATAATTTCGAATGTAATGTCTGAGTGAATCGTGACGTACGATAGGTGTTGTTTCGAGACATGGGTGGAAAATTCTGAAGAATTGTTTGGGAGATCCTTTTCGTGAAAAATGAATTGCAGAAAATTAATAATTAAATTGAAACTTATTTCAGCTATGCCGTATTTATAATTGGAATAATTTTCATAATTACTCGAACGAATAATGAGATCAATCTCTCAAACAATCGATCAAAGATTATCACATCTCTTTTCAAACCTCCTATACGGCGTATTACATTGCCTTATAAAGACAACATTTTAATATATATACATGTATATAATGTGCAACAAGTGCAGAAAATCGTTCAATCTCCAAATATATTTGAACAAAATAAAATTACAAAAACCATTTGTCGCGAATAAGTGAATCATTAAAGATATTCTGTCCTATCAGATCGAGATCCCAGTGTAATATATAAAAAAAAAATATACGCACGGTATCTTTAATCATCACTTGGCACGGATTTTAACGTTCGGTACCAATAAATTAATTCACAACAGTCTGCGATTACTTCTATATGGCAATTACAAATGCTTGCTTTTTACGATGGTAGTCGTCAAGATATGTTACTCGAATGATTGTACACGATTTACAATTTTCACGTGCTCTTTTAAACACTCGATAATTCAATCTATAACTTAGCTTGCAATTCGAGGTATTTCAACAAAAAAAGTAGTAAACATATACATAAACATATTGACGTCTGTCAATATAAAAAAATATTTTCCTATTCGAAAAAAAAATATACCATGCAAATACACTTGGATACTCGTTTGCATTTAAAAAACAAAATCAATTTTACTTGCGTAACGTCGTAGTAATATATACAATCGTAGGAATTTGTACAACTAATTCCAATAGTGCACTTTATCACAATTAGTTTTTCTTGTTTCTCACTTAATGCTCTCTCTGTGAAATATTTAACGCGAATGTCTTGAAAGGGAACATGTTGTTATAAAATTTAGTACAAACAGTTATTCGAATTAACTTCGTCAATTTGCTCCGTAATAATAATCGTTTTTGGACGTAATAATAATCGTGCTTTGGTCAGGAATATATCGTACAAGATAATCGTCGATTTCACTTTCTGTTTGCATTTCCTATTTTCGTCGTGATTATTTAAATGCCAATCGTGTTGTACTTGAGAATCATACGCTACGTAAATGAATATATACGCAATTCATCCTCATCTTCGTGATACAACATTGCTACAATCCACATTGCACGAGTATCGAGTAACTGACATTGGTAACTGACTTTTGGTTGTATTTTTCCTTTCATTTTTTACATAGTGTATGATTCGTATGATATATATATAGACACGATAAAATATATTAATAGTATTATAGCTGTACAATGATGAATAACATCTCTACTATGTATATCTTAAATTAGGATTACGTACAATTATTCCATGAACGTACGCAAATGCATCCTACATGCTAACAATGTGTCAAAAATTCGTGACATTGCGAACGATGATATGACTTTTAAAACAGATAAAAAAAAAAAGGAAAAAAGAAAAAGGATAAAATTGTAAAAAGACTAGAATAAAATGTCGACTAGAAATCTCACTTTTTAAAAACTAGAGAAGCGATTTAAAATTCACAATAAATAAGCACATTTTTTACGTCGTGCTATAATACTTCTTTCTTCGAAATAAAATATGAAATTTCATTATTTTGGACTTTTATGTTAAATATTGTTTGTATGTAGGATACATATTTGTTCTGTATCACTACAAATTCTCACTACCTAAAAGGCCATTAAAGATTATTTCTCATTGCCTGGGAAGATACCAGTGCCATACTTTGGAAGCGCTAGATTTTTTTTTTAAATATTTTTTCTCTTTTTGGCTTTAGCTTTCAATTGTGCCTTTCTCGTAATTGGAAGGTGTATTTAAGATAAAAGTCGTCAACTAAGCAAATGCTAAGCTCAAAACTATCTTACGTATTGCAGCATTACTTAAAACGATAAAATTAATTCTATTTCGCTAAAATCTGCTAATAGAAAAGATATTGTGCTTCAAACCGTGTATCCACTATAAACCAACATATAAAATATCTTTTAATAAAAGTCGTCTATTTATATAATTTAATTATTTATTCGAATAAGTATATGGTTGATAAATATTTTTAAAGATACTCTTAAATATAAATCGCGATTTGGATAAATTTACAATCAATCTGAATAAGTTACTTGGAAAAAGAAAAAATATAAATTACGACAACTGTCATACAGATCTTGCATTCATAATTAATTATTTTCCTTAAGATAAGAGAATTTTTTAATATTTGATTTCATTAAAGTTTTGATTTCATTTATATAATGTACAACCATTTTATTAAGATATTTACCAATATTTATCAGTGGATACTCAGCTATCTATAGTACGGTATTATATATGGTATCACTTTTGGCAATAGCACTTCCAGACAGTGGCAGTAGGCACTTTGATGACAATAATAAGATAATAATGAGTATAAAATATTACAAATTAGTCCACCTTTAAGGCAGACAAGCCATTTCCAACAATCAGCTGCTCCTTGGGAAAGTCTAGAATTACAGTTACATGAAAACCCATATTTGCAGAGGCAATCACATATTCGCACAAGGAAAACCAGCTAAATGCTGTTAAGAAAGATATTATAATAATTTAATGATTTATAATTTATGTATAAAATGTGTAAATTCTCTTACCCAGATCGTGACACAGTAGCCTGTGCTTTAGGAAGAAAATAACAAGTCCAACAGTACTAACAAGACTAGTTATAAAAAGTGCTTGTTTGTACTGAAGACTTTGTGCATTTGGTGTTACAAGACGACCCAATCTCACTTCTGTTAGCATATATGTTAGAGAACTAATCATAAAGAGGATGAAGATCTTTTCATGCACAGCTGAAAAATACCGTTATTGCATTATACAGTTTATTTTTATACAAACATTCTATTATATTTTACATTATTACTCACAATAATTTTCCCTATTAGAGATATACGTGACTCCACATAGGGCTGCCACTTCTGCAATGTTTAACCAATAACATAGATTTAAAAGTCTAGAGCCCATAATTTTGGAAGGTACGTCTTCGATTGTTTTAAGTATTTTGTAATAATACGAATGATATACACTGGCAATAATTAGACGTGGACCTATGTGTAGTGCTATGCTTATACGCCATAAATATCTTTGAGGAGATATACCGGTAATAGCTGAGATTGATGGAAGTACATTGTAAACCTAAAATCAAGAAGAGACACGTTAGAAGATTTTAGAAGAATTCGGAGAAAGAACGAAGGCGTGCAAACATCATACCCTGCAGTGTGTTTCGTGGATATCATCTTGTTGGAAGATATATGCTGTAACAAAACAGACTAAAAGCGTGACAAGGGGTAAGGACACCGTTGCCAAACACAATTTTTTAAATGATATTGCCATGTGTACGGAACTTTTATTGTTTCCCACATTATTCAGTTCCATAGTGAAATTGATATCTAATATCTTGGCATTGATTTACAAAATAAAAAGCAAATTCGAAAAGATGCAAGATCCGGATCAGTCTACATTAGGGTCACGTCTCTTTTTAATTCTCATTAAAGATGTCAAAAAATTCTTTTAAAAATTTCATAATATGCCTGCAATAGAAAACAAATTTTATATTAATAAAACAACAGACAACACGGAAACATACTAAAGCTTAGCCAGTATTTTTAATACATTTATAAATACAACATATATATCGTAATAAAGATAAAATTGACATTTCATTAACAATATTTATCAATTATTCTTAACAACAACGTACCAAATACACATTTGTCGCAATGAAATTTATTCATAATCGCATTATTCGTGAATTTTTATCAAACATTTAAAAAATATATGTTACAGCAAGATTTATGAAATAAAGCAAAAATAATTCTACAAAACAACGAAAACTATGATTCTCTTGGACTGTCTTTGCAAGTTTTACATAGAAAATGATAAATGTATTTAGTTAATTATTCTATTTTCAGAATTGATTTCGCGGATAACCTACTTTTTCTATTTATAGCAAACAAAAGCACTGTCACGGGTAACGCGGTGTTCGTGACATTTGGCTGGAGCCGATTTATTATGACATTCTTGCACAGAACTCGTAAACAAGGAGCAAATTCGCTTCGAGCGGTCAACAATTCGATGACAAAAAAAACCTTTACTTCGTTAGGGGAAACCACCAACGAATATATTTTCCCTCTTCCTTTTCGCCTTTTTCTTTAGAGTACAAGTATGAGGAGTTACTTCACTCAAGTGGTTATATCTACACAACGCATTGTATACATATGTACTTTGGCCGTTACTTATTTGTTAATTTATTTAGCGAGCACCTCATCAAGATCTTATTTGAGCGATTGTGATTTCTCGTTGAGAAAGACAGCCGTGCATTTGAATACGTACAAAATAAACAGCGCATATAATGGACAATTAAACAAGTTCTCGAGACTACATTTTTGTCAAAGTTTGTACAACACGTCACATTTTCAAATCAACAACAATTTATTTAAACCAAGATTCTGTTAATTGCGATTTGTTCATTCATGTTCATTTATATTCTTCATGCAGAAAATCGAGAGAATTTACCTTGTTCTTTATGTACAAACGTGTCGTCTGCTAATCTGCGAATTTCTGCTCGAAAGGATGCCATCTATGTTTTGTCATAAATTCTTTTAGAGCATCTTAAGCTAGCGCCAATTTCAAATTCCGCAGTTATTTTTCTGTGTCACGTTATACGATTGTAATGACTGTTGGTTGATGGTTGTAGTTACTATGTAAATAAAAAAATTAAGAAATTACAGGAACAGTATACATTGTGGAATGTACAAAACAATTTTTAAATTTTATTAGAAATATAATTACAAATATCGTAACTGAAAGTTTATCTCGCTTGTTTCCCCTCATACAATTCTGGTTCCATCTCGTACTCAATTTCGACTCTTGGGCGAGTTTTCTTTTGGGATTTCTTCTGTTTCTTGACGACAAACTTCTTCGCACTTTTCTTTGTTGCAGGTACTAAATCCTACAATAATACAATAATTTAAAATACAATCGTGTTATAAAGAAAAACAAACGTAAATAGCTACAAGATTAATTACTTCAATATCGCTAGCGTCAGATACAAAGTCATCAGATAATTCGATTTCTTCTTTTTTCCCTGAATCACTATCCTCGTCCTATTGAAACGGATCAATTAATATTAATTTATAAATTGTACAATTATATTTAAACGAAAGATATACATTACCATAGATATTTCTTGGACATCAAAATCATCATCTTCATCTTCTTCGTCAGTTTCTGCTTCCACAAAATAAGGTGTATTTGTTTCTTTTTCTCTTTCATCTGCTTCTAATTCCAATTCCACTTCTTTCTCAATTTCTAGTTCCTTCTCTTCTTCACTTTCAGCTTCATTTTCACCTTCAACTTCCACAGCTTCTACAGCTTTATCAAATACTTTTTGTGGAAAGTTGTAAATATCTTTGTACTGAAGAAAAAAAGGTTGGTAAGGAAGAAAAATATGACAGAGATGGTAAAACGATGGTAAAGAAAGAAATACATACCATGCCCTGTTTCAATCTTTCCATAAGTTGCTTCTCTATCGCAGTATCTAATCTTGCAGCAATAAGAGCCTTTTCTTCCCTGCGTCTCTCTCTTCTTTCAATTTTCCTTTGAATTGGCACAATTTGCTTTTGCCTTCTTAACCTTAATTTCCTCATACGTATCAGATATTGCGTGATTTTTATAAATCTTTGCTTGCATTTTGCCTTTATAAAACCAGGCCAGTACAGCAAATTTTCACTGATTTGGTACATTGCCTTTTCAAAATTCCTAGAAAGTTTTACCTTCTCCCATGCATTTTTTGGAAAATGTATTCTGCAAAGTGTACGATACAGTCATAGAATATACAATTTTACATTGCGTCATAAAAAAACATGAAGTTTTTACCTTTCTGCTGTTCTCATATATAAATAGATGATACCATTTTCTTCTCTAATCGTGGCATACTGACTGTTTGCAAGAGGACAAGACGATCTACTACACAGACCAGTGAGATTATATTCATTGCGACAGAACCTCTGTGACTTGGTGCTGCAGAAATAAAAAATAAATTAAAATCATATTGAACAAAACTGTTATTATGCTTCTTAAACTGTTACATACTTTACTTTGAAAGAACAGAATGATTTATTGATGACACTCCACACGACCTGGAACAGTTTGAAATTGTATAAAATATAAAGAACAAATATAAATAACTTTTGACACACTTACATCGTCGTGCTGCATTTTGATTCTTAAATATTACACTGTATGTTACAAAGAGATACTGTGCTAATCATTTAAACAATTACAAGTACTATTTATGTAAAAGCACACGTGTTATTCAAGTTCCCAAACGCCATTATAGGTTATATTCTCACAAGTCGCAAATGATGGCGCTGAATCTTAAAGCGCCTACATTTGAATTTAAGTTAGAAACCGTGAGAAATATTAAACAATGTTTAGAAATATTACAGAAATGAAATAATAGTTTAATTTACAAATTTGACTCCAATATACAATGTAGTTTGCGAAAAAATGAATACATTGAACATACATTTGAAATGGGCACTTGATTTATTGAAAAAAATTTGAAAATAATTATTGATACACATTGAAACGAAAGCTAGAGGTCTAAAACAGACGACAAAATTATAAAAGTTAACAAATTATACTTCTTGATAAATTTTTTTTCATAATTAATGCAAACTGTCACATTTTTGACATGGTGGCGCTATCTAGCGGTACCCCATTGATACTAATTAATTTCAAAAATGCTTATTTATGCGCATTTTATGGTGCAAAAGTGGCATAAAAAGAAATCCGAGGGCCTAATTAAGAAGTTCCAATTATAAAAGTTTACAAATTTACTTCTCTAAATTGGTTTTTTTGCAAATGAAAATTTCTCTGTTTTACGGGGTAAGAAACATTAGTTAATCAAGAAGGATAATTTGTGAATTTTTTTTAATCGAATACAACGAACAGAGACTAAACTACATTTGGAGCTATTCTGAATTCACTGACAGAATATTTTTCTGTCACAAGAAAAGCATTAGCAGCCAATTTAGAAAAACAACGATAGAGTGTACTGTACGAGATAGAGTTCGTTCAAGGACACAGCATCGCAGCGAGAAGGATCGTCAGCGATATTTTAATACAGAATACAATGAAAAAGTAAAACAAATACTATAATAAAACTGTAACAAGAACAACGCCAACCAGTATATGACACAAGCAGTACCAACAACAAAATAAAGCGAGCATTGAAAACAACTAACAACCTAAACTCTAAACGTTGTAAAAAGTAAGAAAAAGTCCCAATTACATACATACACATAAGAGAAATGACATAGTATAAAAGATTGTTTTTTAAACTACTTTTACTCTCTTACATCTGCTCCTATTCTCTTTTCTTCTCTTTCCTTTTCTTTGTCATATCTCTTTGCTTTCTTTCTTTCTCTTCCTCTTTCCTTCTCCTCTATTTAACATCCATAACATGATAGTGCAGAAATATGTATGTAAATACATTGCTGGTACCATATTTGTGAAATGAATTCATAAAGAGTCCCAAGTGTTTCCTTTAATAGAAAAAGAAAAAGAAAAAAAAGGAATAAGGGCCAGAATAGTTTGCGACAACGACAGACATATTGTGTGATAGACATCCTACAATATCTATTGAATAAAAATTTCAAATTTTAGACTTTTAGAATTCCAGTAGAAAATGGAAAGTACGTGTAGGAAGAAAGCTGAGTATCCTATTTTTAAAGATTCATTTGGAGAAGTTTACAAATTAATGTTCTTAATTAATCTTTTTTTTTAACGAAAGTTTCCTCTATTCACTGGCGTTACTAGCACTGCATATCAGTGAATATTATTTTAATATTATTGCTATCTTGTCTATTGATGGTTCTGCCATCTGAATCACTCTAATTTTCGAGTGGAGCTAAAACTGACAAATTCGATAGATGGCAGCACACGCACTGGTCAGAGATTTTATAATACTACATCTATAATTCTAGGGATCTTTGTAGACAGTGATTGTCGCAATGCAAGGATTGTTGTGCCTTGTACGCGTTATCCAGCATTATCTTTTACAGTTGAGTTGCATATAATTTCTGTATAAATCGTATTAAATCATAAATATACGTTTATTTGAATGTTTTTTCTTTTTTTTGTGTGTAGATTGGGAGTTAATTGCGAGAGAAATTTTGAAATATTAAAGGACAAATCTTTTCGAAGCGAAATGGTCATAATTGTTCTTTTTAATCTATTTTTACGTTAGTTTTCTTATTTCGTTGAATAATTGGCATTATTTTGTCGATTGAACATTCAATTCATACGTATATTCTTAACAAAGTTAGAATTGAACGGTTAGTTTTGAACGTGTCCTGCGCATCCCGTCGTTTGAGTACTGCGCAGACAATAAAAGTGCGCCATATTTGATTTGTTGGGAGCATACTTAAATCTCTAATATTATGAATATCCACAGTATAATTTTTGTAAATCGATTATATTACGTAATATTTGTATACGTCTGATAACATTAGGAAACATTTTATAATGTAACATAATAATATTTAATAATAATAATTTAGTATTTCGAATTTTTAATATGATACTTTTAATTATAATTTTGGAAAAGCATTATTTTTCTAAGCAAACACTTTGCTTCTAAACATATATTTCTTTTTTTCAGTATTCGTTTTTGAATCGCATGTCTCGCAAAAGGATGAAGTATCTCCTAGAGTTGAGGAACGTAAGTTATATTTCAATTTATTTTATCTTTTGCATATTCTGTAAGTTATGAAACGTCGCACATTTTATTATAGACTTTTTACAACTTTCATTCCCTGTTTTGAATTTGGGAAACGTGTTACAAATTTTTTTAATTCTCGCAAAATTGTATCAAACTTCACAAGAGTGCAAGGAGACATTTCGCGAGAGGCAGATTTTAGAATGAAAGAAATAATTTGAAGTTCTTTTTGCTCTTTCTTTTTTCTTTTTAACGATCAATGGATACTTTACGAACAATACGAATTTATTGAAAGTTTTTACACATTTTTGAAAGAATAGATAAAGTAATAGATAAATCGAACAACTAAAGTTGCAGAGCATTTACAGAATTAGCAAAATTAATGACTATAAAATATAAGGTTTAAATCAGTGCATTATTAATCGATTGAATATCCACGCATGAACCCAGAATATTGGAATAATCAAATAATTTTTGTGCGTAACAATGTAAATTATATTTCAAAGGGGTTGCTTACTCGTAGGAGCAACCCTCGGCAAACTAATCACTGGATAATGGACAAATTTATATTCGTGCGCCTACCCATCGACCCTTGACGTTGGTAAAATGTCATCTCGCGTACAATTATATACTTCTATCCATTCATCCATAATTCCATTTACCGTCAAGTCAAGTTTCTTAATTAGAGAATCTTCCTTTAACGCTGGAACTACCGTTCCTAAATATCCCTTCGTTGATGATTTTAATTAAAGCAATATCAGAGATATTTGAATAAAAATCGGTGGTAATATTCTCGAACCTGCGTGTTTGCTTATTTTTAGGAATAACGAAATCTCGGCTAAATTTCTTCGTCAAACTTGCGAATATAAATTTCGTCGTGAGATTATTCATTGAATTTTCTTTAAATTTTTGTTACGTAGACGGAGAATAGGGAACCAAAATGTTTAGATTTCTTGCAGGATATAGAGTTTACTTTTGCAGAGCGTAAAATTTGTAGTTTTATAATTACAATTAACACACACACACACACATCAGACTGGAATAAAATTTCTTTGAATATTCGTTGTATCAGAATATCGTGGAGTTTCTTTTATTTCGAGTTCGACAAGGGGGAAAAATAAACAAAAAGCGTCAAATAACGTAGATTATTGAGCTCGCGTTAGAAAGAGCAAAGACTATGTAGATAGAAGATCGAAGCCCAGAGGCGTTTTGTACGTTTCTGGTTCCATGTCCGAGAGAGCATGCTTCCGCCTGATCGCCCACATACATTTTCGTTAAAACGCGTGTTCCGTTCGTTTCATTAATTTTAATGCCCGCCGAGCATTCTGTTCATTTCTGCGCAACATATGAATATGGGATTCGCCTATATCCTTCTCTCTTTCACCCTATCGACGAATAGCGCGTAAAATATACACGCGAAATTCTCCAGCGTGCACGAGGACACCTGTCGAGGTTGTTTCAAAATTACAGATTCGGCCAAACAGCGAACGGTGGAAATATCGAGACGAAGATACATCCGTGTCTCGGATCTATTCCCTCTAATTCGTTATTGACGTCCCTGATCAATTCGCCGACGACTGCAAATTTCTGAAAACTGCTCTGGCATTTTGGTTTTGCAGAAAGCACATCTCCCTACATATCTGCGACGAACGAACGCTGCGAGTACTTTCGTCGTTTTCGGTTTTCGTTTTCTTCCGTTCGCACACCGACCCGTGCCCGATCGACCCGCGATTCTGAAACAGCCTGTGCACACACGAGGCCACACGCGCGTACACGGGCCACACACACACACACACGCACATACACACACGGTCGCAAACACCGGAGTGCTTCGGTTTTCCACGCCGGTGTCGGCTACGTATGAGAGAGCAGTGAGCTCGCTCATGCGAACACGGCCCCGGGTTGGTTGATATTAATTAATAATCAGAAACAGATGCGGCCTCAGCCCGCTCCCGGTTCCATGCGAGGCGGCTTCGAAACGATAATTATTTAAGTCTCTCTCCTCGCCTCCATCGGCCCACTACTACCATCACCAACCAACTAACCAACCAACCAACCCTTCGTTCCTCTCTTCCTCTTGCAATTGCTCGTGCATACTCGCGCACAGCCAGCCCATCGGGCTCGTCTTCTTCCTCTCGCGCTCCTCCACCTCCGGGGGAAGTTGCGAGGAGGAGCGCCGCGCGGCTTCTCCAACGAGCGCAACGCCGCGTGCTAATTAAAGAGCATTCGCCTACGAATTTTACGCGGCTCTCGCTTCGTTATGCACGGCCCGTTTGCCCCGGCACCCTTTTCCACAGCCGCTGTTAACCCCGGCAATACCCCGGAGACCTTGTGCCACATTTTATTTCCCGTTCGCTTCCGTTCGCGACCGATCGCCGCGCTTCTCCTCGATTGGTGGAATTCGCGGTGGTGCTACCGAAGGAAACGAGAGATCCGAGGGGTTAGAGAGTGGGAAAAATGAGAGGAACGCGTTATCCATATTGGAACACTCGGGATTGCCTCTAAAAATGATTATCAAGATCGAAGCTAAAGATAAAAGCACGGTAATTCTTCAATTACTATATCAAAGCCTCGACCAACCGTAGCAAATAATTAGCCTTTGCCTAATTATTTTCAACTCCTAAGACTTTCTTTAAAATAAAAATTTCTTTGCTCGAGGTATTGTAGAATACGCCTGAGATAGAAAAGATAGAAAAGATGGAAAAACAAAGGAAAGAGAAGAAGAAAGAACGATTCGCAGTGCGTGGAATCGAGGGAAGGGTGGATGGGATGGATGGGGTGGGGCGCGACGGGGAGAAAAATGGATGCCTGATGAACAACGAACCGCGTCTCGTCTCGTGAGATCTCGCTGGTTACTAATTACGAGGATTTGGAGCAGAACGACACGCGTTAAAACACGTCGAACTGGATTTGCAAGGATGTGTGGGAATCGTTAGGTCCGGGCTGATCGAACTTTCTTTCTATCGGGTTCGTTCTTTTTCTTCTTTTTCTCTTTTAGGAGTGACGGAGGGTTCCAGGGATTTTAAGTATTATTAAGGCGATATATCTGGTAGGTATAAAGTCGATCGAGACTTTTTTTTTTTGAGCCGGTATTTAAGTGGTATATCGCATGCCTTTTGAATGACGGATTTCATTGGGGGGGGGAATGATTCTTTGGAGATGAATTTGAATTTCCGTTATTAAGTCGATATTTAAAACACGTTCCTTTACACGCGTTAGGTGTATTTTAAATATGCATCGTGAACGCGCAAAACGTTGGAATACTTTTCGCGTTAGCCGAAAATTTATCAACAACTAACGATATCGTACATCCGTTACGCGAGAATACCCTGATGGACAGCTTACCCTCTAGTGAGTTGTCGGGAAAAATAAAAAAAGGAAAAAGAAGAAGAAAAGAAGAAGAAGCTCGAACGAAGATTGAGAGAGAGCAAGAAGAGACGAGAGCGGCGAAATCGTTTCAGCGCAGGGTAAATAAAGTTTTAAATTTCCGCAGTTCCTTTCGCGCTTCTCCCCCGCTTGGCGCCTCCACTATCTGCATAATATATCTCTAATGTGACGGAGGGAAAAGAGGGTGGCAAAAGTTGCCTCTGCCCGGTATAATGTAAGGAGAAGGGAGAACGTGGTGGGTTGGAGACGATGACGACGACGACGACGAGGGCGAGGGCGGATGCTGGTCGAAGAGAGAAAGAAAGAGAGAGAGAGAGAGAGACCGGCCCTCACAGGAGAGAGGCACGGTGCTTAAATAACGCGAGTTTGGATTTATAGTAATACTTTTATGAAATAATGTTAGTGGCGGATATTAAGGCAGACACTGGGAGCGTCGCTGGCTGAACGCCATCCCTTCCCTGCTTCTCCGGATTCTTTCCTTATTTTCCTTCTGGCGTACTCGTGAAAAACTTCCGGCGATTTTTCCACTCCTGTCGATAAGTTTTCGTATGAATTCGTTACCACCGCGTTGTAGGAAACACGCATCGCGTGCAGCCTTCCTCGCGACACGTTTCATCGGAATGCAGAGGTCGATTATGAGTTCAATTAGCAAGCGTCCGTGTTGAGAGGAAAAATCGTGAGAGAAACTCTTTGTAGAGAAAAAATATTACTATACACGCGTCACTGAGGTAAGAACAGAATCGGCCTATCGATAACAGAATCAGGAATGTTAAGAGAGAATTTGTCAGGAATTGGAGGGAACCATTTCCGGTTCCGGCTGTTTGAACGTATTCGACGAGAAGGATCGGTACTTACACCCTCGAACGAAGGCGACACTTGGTCGTGATTGCGAGCGTGACGGAGGGTGAGAAAACTCCAACGGCCATCCCCCTTTTTTTACACTTTTCGCCGCTCTCGTTCGCGTAGGCGACGCGACGCGACGCGCCTAGGTGAAAGAAGACGCGAGAGACGCGAGAGATAGCGAGAGACGCAGTGCCTAAACGAGGCGCAAACCTAGACGATCTGCTGATTAGTCGCGAGATTTCGCCCGTCTTTCCCCTTTCTTTTCTCCTCTCTCCGTTCCCTTCTTCTCGTCCTTCTTGACGAACATCCTTGTTTCGCGCGACGACGATCGAAATTCGTCGAAGAGAAGGGAAGAATAAAAATTTAGCTCTCTTGGATTGCCTGCCTTTCACTCCCTGGCGAGCAAACGAACGATTCTCTCGGATTCGATTTGACTTGATTTTATTCTCCCGTGAAATCGGTCCGTTTTTTCTTTTTTTTTTTTTTTGTAGACTAGAACCGTAAAACGACGCTTTCTTTGAAGTCGAGATACCGAAACACGTAAGTACGAATGTTGGGAAATTTGCAAGCAACTTGCAAGCAATAGCGATCGGCCAGCTATAATGATCGAACGGATGGCAGGACGAGGTCGCGCGTAAAAGTCAATTCGGCCCTGAATATCGGCCCACTTTGCGACGGAGCGACGTTCGTGGCGTGCTAAGCTTTAGCGAGCGGGTATTTTCACAAGGCGCGTTCTGTCGGAGGCTTTCTCTGTCGGCGGGTACTCGCTCATTAATTTTTCACGCTCGTCCCACAGTCTCATCCCGGCGAGAGCCGGAGAACTGCCGCCGCGCCGGGGCTCTCGCGAGCGCACGCGTTAGGACTTGTTCGGACCTTGAGCGCCCAACGAGGCGAACTCGCGCGAACGGGAATCGCTCGCTCGCACGAGCAACCCCATAAATATTGTAGCGACGCGAGCCGCGGGAGGGTTTTCTGACTCGTTGGCGCTAATACGAGCACCACTCTCCCTCTCGCTCTCGCTTCTGAAGCTCCGAGAGCTTTTTTCGCGTCTGAAAAATACGTACCCGGCATAGGTACCCGGCATAGGTGCCCGGCACAGGGCCCCGGAGGCTCTGTGCGCCGTAAAACGAATTAAACGAAACCTTTGTGAGAGACCCCGCTACTTTGACACCTTCTTTCCAGGGTCCGCGCCTTACGTCCGCGTCGTTTAACTCGCTTGCTAATTCGCTCGCGTGTAACGTTAACGCGCTGTCCGCGGCCCTTTTATCCGCCCTTTTATCCGCTTTTGTTCTCTTTCAAGGCAGAGTTTCACTTCTTCCCAGGGAGGGGAAGAACCTGCGCGGTCAGCGTCTCGAGAAACGTATCAAGTATTTTCGAGATTTTTCACTGGCGCGATACGTTTAAAATGACTTTTGCTGACATTTATATTAAAAACACGCGCGCTTCTACAGACCTTTTCCCCTTCCCATTGTGCACGGCTAAAGCCAAAGTAAGGGAAAAGGAAGACGAAAGAGAGCACTTGGCTCGACGTTAAAATTCACGCGAGTCCTAGATCTAGGACAGTCGATTCTTTCCAAGATGTTTCACGTTGAAAAATCCCTGTAGTGTTCCTTTTGTCGCGTATGCGCCTCTCCTCCCACGTGTTTGCTTCCCTGACCATCGAGAAATTTCGAACTCGTCGAAACCTTTCCAACTCTGTGTTCTCGTTGTTGCTTCGCCGACGAATACCATTTTCGTTTCGCAAATTCAAAAGTCGTGGAAGCGACACGCTTCGAAGTAAAACCGACGCGGTGAAAACGGCTGTGTACTGTCCGGCGCGAAAGAATCGAAGAATTACCGGAGGCAGATTCGTTTCCGGAAGAAAGATCGATGGAATGCCCTCGAACGAGAATTGTGCAGGAAAATGCGACGTAGTTGCAAGAGGTTTAACCGTTTCTTCGTTGGTCTCTTCGTGTGCAATCGATTCTTCCGCTATATCGGCGCAGACCACTTCAAGGGACAAGAAGGTACGCGTGAACGCTGCGACCGGTTGGAAAAAGAAAGAACAGAGAGAGAGAAAGGGAGGAAGGGAGGGAGAGAGAGAGAGAGAGATGGACGAGTAAACCACCCCCAAACAAAACGTTCGTTTCGCTCCGGCCACCCGTGGCTACACCGGTACAATATTTACGGGCTCGCAAACCGCCCAGTGATTTTCACTTAAGCGAATTCGCTTCGTTGACGATTCAAGATATATCCGTTCGAGCACGTTGTTTCAGGCGAACACGCGCCGATCCGGAACGCGTAAGAACTTGTCACGCGCGTACAGATGTTTTTGAGGCACTCTAGAAGGTGCTTGATCCTTCTTAGTTTGGCGATAGGGGTCAGAATCCTCCGACACGCGTAGCAATTTATTAGTTGTTGCAACGTTGGTGGATCGTGGACGATGGAAAGTGGCAAGTTTCGTTGTATATCTTGCTTCGAATGAAAAATTATTCCCTGATTAAGGAGGGATGGAGATTTTTTTCGTGCAATCGGCAAGAAAGTAGGTAGGCCATTATGTCGGATTAGTATTGTGATTGTGTAACCGACGCGACGTGACTCCATTATAAAGTGTGCTCGCGCGTGTCGCGTTATGTCAACGAAATACCATTCAATATGATCGCCGGCTCCCTTTCCCTGCCTCTCTCGTTCATTGCCAGCGTGCCCCGACATTTGGCGCTCGTTGACATTGAATTCGCGCGCGCTACGCATCGACTGTCAAAAAGAAAAGAAACAACGTTGGAAAAGTTGAACGCGTGCTTTTTCCTCTTTTTTTCACTGCTGTTAACGTCAACGTTCACCGGCAAGTTATTGCAAAATGTTCGAGGTGTGCGAAACACGGACGAAAGGATTAAATTTCGGTGGGAAACTCTCAATTTAACTTTCAAGGAGTGACTGGCGAGAGCCACAATCTTCCTCCATCTGCCACAGATCGTAGATTCTTGGTAAAATAGTTTGGACAAAGATCGAGGCATCGAAGGCCTCGGAGGAAAGAAAGAAAGCGAAAGAGCGCCGTTGGAAGCGGAAACGGGGCGCGGTACCAGAGCGATATTCGGGCTCGCTTAGGATCCAGCCGACGCGACGCTCGCCGTCATACAATTTATTGGTAAACTTTGCTAGCTTGTTAGAGGGTTACGTGCGCTGGGATAAGAAATATCTAGAGTGGTATCCAGAGCCTAGCATCGCCGGGGCAGCGACTTCCTCTCTTGCTCCACCTCTTCTTCTCTACCCGCCGCCATTCGTCGTGTTACCAACATTCTTTGTCGCTGTGTGCGAGCAGCACCGCAGACAGTATACCTGGAGCAGCTAGCAGCAGCGACAGCAGCAGCAGCAGCAGCAGCAACAGCAGCAGCAGCAGCATCAGCAGCACCGGCGGCAGCCCCCTTGGCTGGCTGTAGGGTTAGAATACCAGAGTTGCCTCCATCGGGCCACTGGTCTGCACCACTGGCTTCGACGCTCTGCCAACCACCGGCACAACCTCCGCCGTCCTCTTGCCCTCCCCCCTCGCTGTCTCTTTCTCTTTCTCGTTCTCTTCGCACAGGCAAAGTTCTCTTCTGCTCTTGGCGGACTCGCTGCCAAGAATATGAATATCAACACCCGTTAGCCTGCGGATACGCGCCCGATTTCTACCCGGCTTGCCTTCGCGCCTTTTATTAAAGGTGATCCGGATGGGGGTGAAGAGAGCAAGAGAGACAGAGAGAGAGGGGGAGGGAGGTAGTGGAGCTCGAGTTTGTTTATTGGTAGATCGGATCGACTCTCTGGTGAAAATCTTCTATTTTTGGACTTTGCGGAATATCAAAGTTTCGTGTTTTTGTGCTACCAAGTTGCTGGGTTAATTTCGACGTGATTTAGTTTGCAAAAAGGAGGATGATTTAGACTCGCTTTCGAGTAAATTATAAATAGATTGCCGATTTCGTTATCTTCCGTATAGTCTATACACGCAAGAATCGAGAAATTGTGAAAATGACGAGCAGTTACGTCGCAAATATGAAACTGCTTCGAAAACTGGAAAGTATCAACGCAAAAGGACAGATAGTTTGTTACTAGGGCAGTTGGATCAAGGGGATTTGACGAGTTTGAGGAAATGAAGAGGTTTTGAACTGGGATGATTGAAGTTTCGAACTGCGAGTGGAGTTTTCAGTTTAGGTGATGGATGGTCTTCTTGAAAGGTGTATTAGGTATATTTTGCAAAGAAATTTTCAATGTAGACGATCGAGCTGAATATTAGGATCTCCAGATGTAGCATTTCCACGAATAAATAACATCAGATTTCGATTATTAGCACCATCATTAATATTGTTAGCATTATTGAGAAATATATTCTTTCCAAATTCTGGAACTGAACGAACAATCGATTTTACAATTTTTCTATTCGTATAACAGGAATCTCGTCAATTCTGGGATCTTTAAATTTTATTGCAACAATTTTTATAGTAATAAAAAATTTTTCATTGAATTCTGATGAAATTAATTTCTTTTCACGATCAATTTCAATTACCGTAATTCTATTAATTCTATCTTTGCCAGTTTTAGCGATTTAGAAATTTAAATACATCATTTTCTGATCCAACAGGAGGAGGAGATCCTATTTTATATACATTTATTTCGATTTTCTAGACACCCTGAAGTTTATACTTTAACTCTACCTGGATTTCGATTAATTTCTCAAATTATTATGACATGAATGTAAAAGATACCTACTTTATACGATTTCATTTGATTTTCTTTCAAACTGCTGATAATCTGGGAAATAATCTCGAATGACTTTTAGCAAATTATCTCGCAAGAATAGGGTTTAGGTTAGATTAGAAGCACACGTCACGATCGACAAGATAGTGTACATGCACAAAGTTTCAATGTATACTTGCTACGTACATTGTGTAAAGTTTCACTTCTTCCTCTTGACGTTTCAGCGACTCGAGATACCTAGAAAATTAGAATCGCTGTCGCAGAATTTGAAATTACCAACGTCGCGAGATATTTTCGAATAGCGCGTTACGCCGTTTAACAGATTATCGTATTAGCAGCTGCAATGCGGCGGTATTTTGCGAGAGAAACGAAGCGCGGATACGCAGGGCTATCTTTGTGTGTAGCAGCTAAAAGTACATATACGTACATGTATATCGTATGTACAAAGAGAAAGAGAAAGATCGGAATAGACTTGTACATCGTGTATAGCACGTTCTAAAATTGCGTTATACCATCTGGAATTGCGCCTATCCCTTCCGCGTGGATTTTTACAAAAGTGCCAAAAAGTCAAACGGCTCAAGTTTTTCCTCGCTTTGGTATTCTTTATTTTATTGTTCTTTGTTAATTGCTATTTCAATTTCCGATAAAGTGCTAGTAAAAACGTAACTTGTTCGAACACAACGCGTTTAATTTTCCACACACACACACGCAAAGAAGAGAATATTTTTTCGTCATTTCTTCTTTCATTCTCCGTTTAATTGACCTGAATCTCTGAAACACCTTATATATGTGTGTAGAAAGAGGACGAAGCAGGAGGAGGGGGAGAAGATTGAAATTCCCTCGGGATTTCGCTGCCAACAGCGAATTCTCTGTACGCGCTTTTCTATTCCTGTGTGTGCGTTTACTTCTGCCGTGCGCATCGTACATATACATATATAATACGTAACGAACGAGGCAGAGAAGGAGGTGAAAAGTGGGAAGGCGAGGGGGAGGAAGGAGAGGAACGGTGCCGGGGACAACAATCATAACAATCTAGTTAAACGTTATAAGGATATCTCGCGCTAAGAGGCGTGCCAAGCGTTGCATAAAATCAAATTGTACGCCGAGCCGAGAAGTTATTGTCGTTTCTCATCCTCCGCTCAGTTTTCGTCGCCGAAAATTCAGCCGTTGGATCTCTACCTCTCGGAGTTTCCCTCTTCTTGCGCCCTCCTCCTTTCTTCGTCTCTTCCTTCCGCGACAACCGTCTTCCTTAACAGTTTCATCGGCGTCCTCTTCTTTGAAACTGGTTTCTTTTTTTCTTCTTGCAAGTCGAGTCTTTCTCCGTCAGTTAACCCTTTTTTTGCAAAGCGTAGACCGTCAAGCGGTGGTTTCATCTTGTTTCTTGTTTCTTTTGTTGTTGAGTCGCCAATCTTGACATTTTTACCAAGAGGGCCACATTTTTGCAAATTGTCAATATCCTTCTTCGTCTCTTCGTCAATCTCGAAGCGTCGATTCTGTTTTTCGACGCGATCTCCAGAACAGACGGTACATCGAGAACGGCGATATTGGTTTCTCAAACAGTGGACACTTAAGACGTTCGTCGAAATCGAATTCCATCGTCGTAATGGTCCCCCCGGTGGAACGAACAAGCGAATTCGTAATGAGACTTTCTGTTCCGTCAACGATATCGGATAATTGCGTCTCTACTGTCGATCTTGGAAATAAGGTAATGGAGAACTCACGAAATCGGCTTGAGGGGTTAAATTGAAATTGAAATCACTCGAAATTACTTGCAGTCTCAAGGACTATCGAGAAGGTTGATGTCTCCTTCCCTCTCTCTTTCTCTCTGCCTTTGGAATCGAATATTACCCGACGCTCGAAACAATCCGTTTCGTTCGATTCACTACTACTAACAAGCACGAAGCTCCTTTCTTTCCTTTTCGTCATTCTTTTTCCACACGCTTTTACTTGGAAACGCTGTTACGTGCCAAATGCATAACTTGACGCGTCGATCGCCACGCGAATTTTATTAGTATTTCAATCAAGTCGAAAAGATGGCATCCTCTGAACTTTGACACGATGTTATGAAAGAATTTAAGGGTGTGTTGCGTTCACAAAGTTAACGGAGGTCTGCGAATCAATGCCATCGGAGTAATTTACGATTTTCTGCTCTGGTAACCAAGAAAGTGACTCGCTTCCATTCGCTAAATTTACATAAGCAGACGTCTCCGTGTACGTGCAATCTTACTTTCGTCGGATAATTTCTTGACATCCAAATATATCCGAGAATTTTCTTTCCTGATCGCTACGGTTCCACGGTTCTACGGTTCTGCGATCCGTCAGATTCTCATAGATATTTCACCGAGTGCATGCGTCGACAACGAGTTGTTACAGTGACTCACAACCAGATAGACTACAATGTCTCAGCACGTTATCCAGCCTGACAAAGAGAGAAGGAACAAGAGCGTGCGATCTGGAAGTAAACGGACTTCACCTCCGCGACGATCGAGAAGGAAAGTGGTCGGTTCGATTTGTTCATCGACCGGATCGTCACCGTGGGACGTATCAAAGAGATGCTAGATAGAGAGCAGTTTGGGCAAGCAGAAAGGGGTCGAAGGGACTCGGTTCTTTTAATTACAAAGGCCACTGGCGATAATTGTCGTGTAGTTGGACCAACATTGTGACTGCATGTTTTCCCGCCACGCCCATCTCGGTGTTCGTCGCAGCAGGCCAGCCTTTTCTTCGTGTTTACTCTCGAAGCCTCCGTGGGACTGTGCCTCCTCGGATCTTTATTAACCGTACCGGAATCCCGATCCTAACGTCGATTCCTAGCTCGATTCGAAACATTTTAATGGCCTCCATGGCGCGTTTCCACCTTCCGTGAGAACCAATTTCTTTTTCGCAGCCGGATTAATTCCGATTACGACTACTTTTGCAGATTTTTATGCAAATTCAACGCGAGTTCTGAATCTGGATCCGACTCTGGATTTGGAAGGTGCCCCGTCGATTTTGCTCGAAAAGAAACGGAAAAGGATAGGAAAGGAAGGGACGAACGTCGTGGAAACTCGATAGCCAAAATATTGAATTTCGATGGAAAAGGGGCTTTCGATGGACGCGGTTGCTTTTAAATCGAGGATGCGAGAAGTCGCGCAACAAAGAGGGTGACTCTTTTCACCCTCGTCTCTGTTCTTCCTTTATTTCTCACACGCGTCCCTCTCCTCGTTTCATTCTTCGTAGCGAGGCTCCCTTGCGAATTACGCAAGAAATCCCGCGGCGAGGCCCGATTCTAATCGATTCTTTGACTCCGACACGCTTTAACTCTGCCCCGCGGGCATTCCCTAACGAAGACGTTGCCCTTTCTTCTTCCCTCTGTCGATACGTAGTTTTTTTTCTTTTTTTTTTTCTTCTTTTTATTCCTTTTCGCGCCAAGTTTCCTCTTTCGGCCGATTTATCCCGCGGCACACTGTGGGAATTTCGGTAATTCTCTACGTATTCGGTAAATTGCTCCGTAGTCTGTTCAAACAATTGCTCAATGCGTAAATCATCTACGATAAAGATGTTTCTTCTTCAAAGGGTAGCGACATCCACAACGATGGAAATTTGAACACGTTCCGGTGTAGTGTAAACGACAGACGGGAGAGGTGAAGTGTTTGGCCAGAGCGTATTTTCACCGGTGGCCGGTGTGAAAAAGCTCGGATAAGTACGTTGGTCCCGCCAGTCGGCGGCAGCGGGACACGGTGAATAAGAAAAGTGGGAAAGCAGGGGAAACGTGGAAATCTGCGACGCGACACTTCCGGGGGCGCAGCGGGGTCACTCGACATGGCCCATTGAAAGTTGACCAAACGCCACAATGTAATTCAGTCTAGGGTCATCGTGTAACGTGCTAACGTGCGCTAATGCGCCCTTAACGAACCCCTTAATCCAATTTCGTGCAAAGTAACGAAATTATGTGGCAGCGAACCGGAAGCTGTGGCCAGCTTACTGGCCACGCTTTCTCCTCGTCTCCTGCTTCGAGTGTTCCTCATTCACGTCGTTGACCATTGTCGTTTTCTCTCTCTCGCAAAATCTCGTTTGTCGCGTTCCGTCAGAGTTTTGACTCTGTTGATTTTTTTGAAAAAAAGGTGTTTTGTGTCTGCTTACTAGAAATTCCGTGATTTTCGAGTCTTTTTTTTTAAGAGTAGTAATCAGTTGCTGTGTTATTTTTACTCGACTCCCTCGTAAATTCATCGTATTGTCAACAAAAAAAAAAAAAAGAAAAAAAACTGTCATCCGATTGGGGAGACTGTATTTGATCGGCGTTGCAATATTCGAGGGAATCGAGATTATCAGTGGTATCTTGCGAGATAAAGTCTTACAACAGCGTCTGCCGGATCTGTTTAACAGTCATGGGGTTCGGCCCATATGTGCCCTGGGACGCCACCCAAGGAGGATTGTCATCAGGGAGATCCGTTATCTCGGTGGCACTCGTTTCTACGTGACGTTCCATCTCTCTCTCTCTCTCTCTCTCGCTCTCGTATGTGGAATTCCCTCTTCCTTTATGGTCTGCTCGTGTGATAATAGAGATGTCATTCTGTCTGTGCTTTGACAACCCCATAACACAGGCGTTAGCGTAGCTCGTCTGAAACTGTAGCGCGCCACGGATCCCTAGGGATCTTTGAAAATTGTCGTTGCACGCTGCGGTTTCGCGCTTCGCCCTTTAGATTCCTCCGTTAACCAAAGTTGGAATCTAACAACCAACGAGCGAGAAGCGTTTTCTAACTGCAAAAATGGAAATTATTCTGCAAGCAAGAATCGATCTTTGGATCTTTACGCGAAATGATTGTTGCGCAGCAATCTGCTTCGCGAGACGTGGCGAACGGAATTAACCCTAGAGAGTAGTTGCGCGTACGAGAGAGAAATAGCGGAAGAAGTGCACTCGACGACTTTGACGGACCAACAAAGAAGAGAAATGGCTGAACACGAGTAACGCGGGTTCAGCCGTCGTATGACGATTCACCGTCGAGTGTTGAGGATCCGATAAGGCGGCTTTTAAAGTCCTTTAAAAAGCAATACATCGTCGAGGCGACGGAGGGCGAAAAGAGAGAGAGAGAGAACTCTCAATAAATATCTCGTGGATCCTGCCGGCACGTGACTCCCTTATCCTGCCATCTTAAATACTTGGCGCGTGTCGGTCATTCCCGCCGTCGCATTAACTCGTCTACAAATACAGATCGAGCGATCGGCCGATTTAAAATTGCTAAAATCACACGACCTTTGCGTAAAATCTCCATCGTGCGATTTCCTGAAACTTGCAAGTATATGGACGTAAGAAACTTTTGACATTGGTCAAATCCGAAACCGGTCGGAAGACTGATTGTGTCCAAGTAAAAATTAGGCATGAGACATTTGCTCTTAAAAATACTCGATAAAAAATTGTTAATACACGGCGTGAGTGATCATCTCAAAAAATTACGGAATGACTGAATGGAAGCTCGCAATATCGCAGATAAGCCAGGAAAAATCTATAACTAAACAACTATAAAGCTTGGTCGATATCCACATCATCCCGAGCACAATTTCAACTTGCCGTAATTCAAAAAGTTTCGCGTGTATCGTCTATACACAGAGTGTCCCAGAAGTTGACACGTTTGACGAATAAACGTGAAAAGCATTTCCAGAAATGCTTCGTTGGAAAATTCTCGAATGAAAGATCAATTTTCGTCGTAACTTTTTTGCCATAAAACACCGGCGAGTTTTCATTTTCTTACGCTCGCTCGTAAAATTCGGTATCGTTTCGTGGAAAAATCCTGGATCACTGTGTGCATATAGGATACCTGTGTTCTCCACGTATGTACGATATGCATATATATGTGTACATGCAGAGAGAGAGGGGGGGGGGGCAAACGACGATATTACAAAATTATCGGTATACGTCAATGTTATCGGTGCTAGGCGTGCAGAGCGGAGCACGTAGATACACGGCGCGATATGCTCGGCTGGTATAATAGAGCCGATCGGGGCCCCTACGTGAAATGCAAGTTCCCCATAGAATAGATTTCCCTCGTGCAGGTCTCCGGTGTCCGAGATAATGCGATAACCAGGTTTACTACACGACTATCGTCGCCGTGCGTACTCGCCAGCCGATCGATTGATGCCCGGCTACCCGTTGCAAATAAATCGTCGGACCACGGCAAAAACTCCACCGATCTGCCGACGATGCCGCCGCCGTCGCCAATTTCACCGGTCTACGTGCAAACCAATTGAAAGTGAAAATGCCGCTTTAGACGCTTTACTCTAAACAAACTACGGTAGACTTTTGTACTTTCGCACATTTTGGAACTTGAAAATCACTCGTGCAAGTCGCCCGTTAAGTGCAAAGGTAACAATCAAACTGATTCCTCGGTTCTTGGGCATGCGAACGCTTTTTTCGTCGCGCACGTTCCTGAGAACGTTTGACCGGTGATTGCAGGGTGAATTTCTCGTGAGTTTGCTGCATTGTCGCGAAAGAATAAGGGGGGAGGCGCTGCGGCCGTGAGGGGTGCCAGTTATTTTTCCCGGGACTCCTTGGCCCCCTCGGAGGGGCAGAGCCCGGTTCTTCCTGTGAAGATTTCAAATTACAGGGTTGAGAAACGGCGCCCCCGTCGAGGCTCGCCCTCCGCAGGGGGCATCACGAAAACTTGCACGGGGACACCCTGCCTGGACGTCACTCGGCGCACGTGATTCTTTGTTCCACGCTTTTCTCTTGACATATCTTCCGCCCCACTTGCCGATATTATCGACACGGCCACCCGATCGTGGGTACGCGCGCCGTTTCTTCAAGGAATACCAATAGCAACCTCCTTTCCGATCCGCGATCTCTCCAAGCCCGAATTCGTCATTTACTCTGTTCTTTCCCTTTCTCGGATCGTGCACGGGACATTCGTCGATTTTGTCGTCTTTTTTAGGGTGCGATTTCCGACAGTTTCGAGTTCAAAGTTGTTCGAAAGTTTACGATCGTCGCTCGCAATCAGTTCTAAAAAAAAAGCACGTTCGAACGTCTTGGACTGGAATTTTTTCGTGGAAAACACGAATCGGATTGGAGGCAGTGCCATATATATATTTGCAGAGAGAGTTTCGCGAGCGACTGTATCGTTCGCAGTTATTTAGGAAACGACCGTGCGGAAATACGACGACCGAAAAAGGGTTGGACGTCTGGTGACGGTGCTCGCAGTCGTTAAACGGGGGTGTTTAAAAGAGAAGGAATTTTCTTTGTGCACGGGGGCCACGTAGAGCGTCGGCTACCGCTCTACGGTAGCGTAGAAAGACGAAGAGACGTATTATTAACCGGACGAGGAGCGGCAATAACACGCGACACGTCGGCTCGGGGACCAAGGCGAGACGACGAGCAGTCGAGTGAAAATCACACCGGGGGACCAGACACGCGTGTCCCTTTGACGGCCATCTCGTACAGAGGGATGATCCTTTCATCTCGCCGACAACATCTTCGGATGCGTCCTTATGGCTCGCGTCGCGAATATTTTCACAGGTCCGCGTTTCCGAGTCTTGGAATTTGTTGGTCACTTTCCGCCCTCGGTGGTAGCTTTCGGATGTCTTTTCTTTCAAACTTTCGCACACTCCAAAGTTTCTAGCCAGTTCTACTCTGCAGAGCAGAGTAACTATGTATGAAAATTGTTACATTTTGCAATATAACAGCATGGCAACCTCGTGTTGGCAACAGCAGCAGCAAACCGCAAAAACCGTAGCATTCATCAGCGAAAATCTATCCTCCGTTCCGCGTCGATGTATTCGCGGATACAACCGCTAATCCGCGCAAGTAAATTTCACCAGAGAACAGAGCATTTACCGCGAGCGGGTTTACACTGGCCGCGTTAATCCTATTCGCATTGTTTTTTCCAATTCCAGATCGTGCGCGAACCAGCGGTGTTGATCGCGATGATATGCAGAAATTATTTCACTCTGCTCTGCTCGAGAATAAAAATCGGCTAGCGAAAGCAAAGAGAAGAGAGAGCGAAAGAGAGAGTGGTAAAAGGTAGCGCTCGTTAAATGATAAAAACTCATCGTCGTGATCTTCAGGTTTCAGAGCTTCGAAGCCTCAGAATCTTGGAATCTTGGAGTATTTCGTATTGAAACAACACGTTAGAGATTAGAAATATATTGCGAGATATTTGAAATTCCGAGCATACGCATTTGTCGTGTGTATCGAATTTGTTTTCACCGCTGATAAAAAGGAGGATTAGATGCGGAGTCGCTGTTCCCCTCGGTGTTTCACTCTTTAAAAAACGTGGAAAAGGGAACAAAACCGTGGAGAAGGAGCGGGCAGAGACGAGGCAGCGTGTGCGTGAGGCGTTTTTAATGCGTGTTACCCGGCGGAACCGCAATCCGCTTTTGCGGCGGCGGCCACTGGTCGGGCTGGCCCGCTGGTTGCCAGTTTCCGGTAACGCGCTTTCGCGCAAACTGGCGGCCACGGCTGATTTCGAAATTGCAAAACATTTTCACACTCTTATGGTTTCGACGCCACCGCAGTCCCTCTGTGTTTGCCTCTTTTACTCCCCTCCGCGCCTCCCCTCATCCTCCATCCTCTTGTTATTCTCTCTCTGGCTTTACATTTTTTCCCCATTTTTCTCCTTTTTCTCGTTTTTCTCGCGTCCTCTCTCCTTCTCTCTCTCTCTCTCTTTCTCTATTTTTTTTTTTTAATTCGTTTCGTTTCGTTTTGTTTCGGCGGTACACTCGTAATTCCCGCGGTTTTGACGCTCTCCGTCAAAGCTGCCGAGAGACAAAGCGAACGCGTCACGGCTGAATTCAGCCGACGACGTTTTGATGCGATGAAAGGAGCAACCGAGAGAAGTCGCGTAATTGTTCCGCCGCGCCATTCGATTTCGTCCCCGCTCGTTCGCCAAACTTTCGCGATGAATTTCTCTAGATAACAACCACTTGAGATCCTCGATCGGCGCTGCAAAGAGGAAAAACGCGCCCCTGCAACAGCGCTCTGTACTTTCTCCGAGTTTGCTTCCTCGAATTTATCTGAAAATGTCCAGTCGCTCGCGATCAGACTACATCGCGCGATTAAAAGGCGAGATAAAGTTAAGCCGCGGCAGGCCGATTTCCTGTTTAATTGTCAAGCGTTTAACCAAATTCGGCCGGTGGCAACGAGAGGCGGAGAACTGGAGCGTTCGGCACGAGGGTCGTGTCATTAAATTATTCCGGAACGTGAGCCCGACGGGTGTCCTCGATCAGTTTCTGCGCGTAATTCGTCAGAGGAATAACTTGGAACATCTGACTTGCAATAGTCGAGGATTTTTTTGGCGTCGCTCTGAAATCAAACGTCGCGTCGTACGTTCTTCTCACTGTTGGGAAAACTCGATGCCAAATTTTTTACTTTCACCGTGAACTAATTTCTTTTTCTTTCTCTTTTTTCTTTTCATAAAATATTTCGTCTTTTAGTTTTACGAACGCGAATACAAACGATTTAAAAATGGTTTGAAAACACTTAACCTCGAAACGAACGGCCTCAGTCTCGTTTGGTCAAATGATCAATCCTGTTGGAGAGGTTGCCCGGCATCTCGCTACCTTTTACATCTGCCCCTTTCGTGGCACTTTGTCACGACGACCCGGTTTCTCTACGCCGGCACGTGCAAAATTTTCAAGCGCCCTCCAGGACATCGGAATCGGGCAGAAGCACGGGATTCGAATCACTGACTCCGAAAAACGATCTTTCTCGTTGAACGTGCGTGTCGGCAAACAGAATCGTTCGCTGGAACAGTTCCGTTGCGTCGAGCCTCCGGCCTCTCCTCTCTCTCTCCCGCTATTTTCTCTTTTTGTCTTTCTCTCTTTTTCTGTTTTTCATCCCAGAGGGGTTTGTACCGCGGTCGAAAAACGTCAGCGGCAAGAACTTTCCGCGGACAACGATTTTTCCTTTTTTTCCTTTTTTTTTTTTTTTTTTCGTTTTCGAACGCGTGCCGAAACACTGTTTCGCTTTCCGTTCCAGCAAATCCCGATTCCCGATAAACGCCTCGTGTCAAAATGTTGTTTCGCCCGCAGCGAATAAAATGGATGGGGTACAGCCGTGGTCTTTGCAGCCATTTTGTCGAGCACTCGTACGGAAAAGTGAGGCATACACACGTTCGGATAATTGACGAATGAGACTTTTGAACGAAAACTGCGTTTCATTGCACATTGCCTGTACAACGTGGAAGCACTCGCTCGTTATTGATTCGGCAAGATAGAGGATTGGTAATTGAGAATTCTTAGGTCTTTGATTGCACCTCGTGCTTCACGTTACGTATTAACGAGTGCAATTGTAATCTCCCTGTGCAATTAGCAATGCGCGAAAGCGTCGGAAGGCATCGCTGTGCGTTGCCACGCGTTGCGTCGGCGTGTTTTGATAGCTTTGAATCTCGTTTTTGCCGGAGACGCGCAGTTGGTATCGTTCGTTCGAGAGACGTTCTTTGGCGAGAACCGCTAGACTCGCGGAAATAAATCGAACGAGTTTCACCTTGTGTAAAATGAATCGTACAAAGAGCCCAATTAAATTTCATATTCGCAGTCGAAAATCATGCGAGAAGCCACGGAAGCCGTTGAACACAAGTCGAAACTGCAGGGACGATTGCCATGGTTAGACATCGAACGACAGGAATCGAACGAACAAACGCGCGTTAACCTGGTGTATACGGCAGAGAGAGAGAGAGAGAGGGGGGGGGGAGAGAGAGGAATTATAATATAATGTCAGGGAGACGTCCCGCGGCGCTAGACTGTGACTAAATCCGCGGTGCCCATGCAGTGTTTACACTCGAGATGATGCCTCGTAATGCTAATACGCGAACCCAGGGTTGGTACAGTGAGCGGCCTCTCCTTCGGTTTCTTAATGCTCAATCGCAATCCAATGAAAAGTGTATGAATGGCAAGCGATTATCAAGTCGAGCGGGCGCCCTCAATGTGTCCGCCGAGGCGTCCGCGCAACCCTGCTGCGTTAACCGACGTCGAATCCGGACCAAATGCTACGAATTCGCCGCCTTTCCCTCCCTCCCTCTCTCTCTCTCTCTCTCTTTTTCTCTCTAGTATATCGTTAGATTCCCGTTCGTTCCCCTCTTTTTTCGTTTCACCTCGTCCATCGGCTCTTTTCGGTTCCCTCCTTTTTTGTTTCTTTCTCCTTTACGAATTCATAGGAGAGGAGATTCGTAGGGACTCGCAACGGAGAGCAGCAGCACGTGGTCGAATTTCCGGCTCACTCAACGATTAGGATCGGGTCAGAGAGCAATAAGAAACGTAATTACCGTTGTTGGTAAACGCGAGATGGCGAGAGATCGAAGTAGAATGATAGATGTAGCGTTGATCTGACGTCTGAGGAGGAGAAAGATGCCAAAGTGGAACCTTCGGTCGTGTAGAATCTCGGCAATCTTACGATCGGTGTGAGTTACGCGACGCCATATTTTCGATCAGTTTCACGCATTTGTTTCTAACAAACGAAATTTAGACAGCGATTATTCCTTTGAAATAATTCCAAATTGCAAAAGCAGGCGCTCTCGTTGGAACTTGAAAACAGACAGAGTAATTTTAGAAAAGTTACAATTTCAAAAAACGACGATTCGATCGCTCTAGTTAGGAGCGTGGCAGCTCTGCTTCCGATGCTCCCCGATGTCCCCCCTCGGGGGTAGCTGGTTCGCAAAAGAAAGCGGTTTGTCGTCGTGGCCTTAACCACGATTCACGGTTCAAGCTCACGCCGATGATCCCTTTTATCCAATCCGTGAGGAGCCGCGAGGCGTTAAATCCCCCGGGAAAATCTCCGTGGCTCTGAACTCGCGCTCCTGCTAAGTCGGTCAGCTCGGTCCAGCCGAGTGAGAGGATCACAATACCGGCGGATCCGGGGAATCGGGGGTATCCCAGCCTTATTCCGTCTTTCCACGCTCGCTGTCCCGGGGCCTCGCTGAAAATTAGTTGCCCGAGAAATTCATGTTAATGTCGAGCAATCGACCGCGATCGCCCGTGAGCCGAAAATGGCCGACGTGACGAGCATCGTTGAAACGCGTGTTCTCCAAAGCGAGTTTCTCCTTCGGTTTTGTCGAAAGGTGTTTGATCTTCCGTCGTTCGGTTATTTCGAACGACGGAACGGCAGGCAGGGTTTCAATCGAGCCGGGAAAGATCGTTCGGCTGTAATCGATCCGTGTTTGACGTTGCAGACAAATTCGCGGAGGCGTCCGTACGTACGTTTCTTTCGGAAGAAATCGGCCGTTTTGGGTTAGTCCTTTGATTTGAAAGAAGAGCGAGTTAGTGGTTTATTTTGGTTTGGAAGCGATTTTCCGGTCTCTTCTTTGAATTTCCGGGACAGACGTTGGCTTTTTATAATCTTCATTCTGTCGACGAGATTTATTGGAGCATAGGAAAGAATGAAAGAATATTAATTTAGACATCATTCCGTCGAGGTTCGTATAGATGCACGAATTAACGCTGAATTAATTTCATATTTGGCACCTTCGTTCCCATTTCTTTCTTACTTAAAGTGATCATTCTGCATTAAATAACAATTTTATTCAATAGAACGTAGCCTGTTCCTTTTTCCTTTATTTGGTAGAGAAGATAAAAAAGATATTTTACAAAAAAACAATGGCGCGATGAAAAATTTTTATGAGAATTTTACGTCTTTCCTTTGCTTGGAATGTTTGTATAATTTTTCTCTGCAGCGTTAAATGTAATTTCATTTAGAATTCTTCCTTTTCTCTCGTGTTTCGCGTTTGCTTTTTTTTTTTTTTTTTTTTTCAAAAAAAATTTTTTTTTTTTCCTTTTTTTTGGGGGGGGGGGGTCTCCTCGTCAACTTTCTCTTTCACATTTCAAGAAAAACTCACAAAGTAGTTTGATCGATCACAACAGACTCTCTCCTCAGACTTTCTCACGAGCAAACTTGGCGGGAATCGATCGATCGATCCAGTCCATCACAAGCTAGATATTACCAAAGTTTCAGAATCTATTTTCGGAAAATTTAGTATAGGTAGCCCAGTTTCTCTCGTGGCGCGCCGCAGTGAAACTCTTGGGCGCAAGTATTCATCGTTCTAACAGGGGATGCCTCGTTGGTGAAAGTCTCGAACTTTCGAACGAATATCACAATCTTAAAAATTGCCCTAAAAGTAAACTATGTCTGTATATTTATATTGTACGAAAATGTTTGAAACTATCGTGGCATGTTAGATTCGGGAATTTATTCCATCCGTGTCCGTAGAAACAGAAATTACAGGTAAAGGTAGCCAGACTTTCGAGCGATTGTGTAAAGTCGACGGAACATAAAGCAAAATTACAGGTTCGTTGGCGGCGATAATTCCTAAATTGGATTTATTCATCGCCGTGGTCGGAGCTGTTTGTTCATCGACTTTATCAAGCATTATTCCAGTTACTCTGTACATTCTAGTACACTACAACAATTATGGCACGCTGAAATGGAGATTAATTTTAGGATTGTCTCTGTTGACCGTCGCGTCCTTTATCACATTGTGCGCCATCGTAGTCAATTTCACCTTGATTGTCGAATTTTTCACTGTGACGTGACATGTTGTATCAATATCGTATCCAAACTTTCAATTTCACGGATATGTTACAAACCTATGGGAGGCCTTATTTTAAATTAAGGAGTTAATGATTCGGGAAACCTGCAAATTCTTACCTTCGCTCTAGTAATTGCAAATTGTCTCTGTGACAAAGGCCACGTGGTGAAGAAGAAACGAAAGACACGCGGAATACCGCGCCTCCCCCGGCAAGACGAAAGACACCGTCTCGAGGCAATTGGACAAAGCAGCGCTTAATCGCGTCAGATCATTCAGCCGTCAATGGCTTATCAGATGCGCACGAAGGACGGGGACACACGCGTGCAAAGGTATTCGAATGCAGAGACGCGTGTACACGCGCGCGTATAAATGCCGGAGTTAACGGCTGGCTACGAGTGGGAGTCGCCTCGGGAAGCAAAAGGGAAAAGGAGGTGTACTGGCGGGACATGGAAGGGTGCTTCCGTCGCAGCGAAGAGAGGACACAACCCCTTTTAGTGGCTAGCATCGCGTCTCTCCGCTCCCTCTTTACCCTAACCGCCCGTTCACCCCTTTCTCTCTCTCTCTCTCTCTCTCGGCTCGAGTTCGCTCTTACAGACTGACTCTGGCTGGCTGGCCGTTCATCCGTTTGCCAGTTCAAGGTGGTTGCGTTCATTACCAGGGAATATAACGGGTGGCGTGGGAGTTTGGAATGACCGACATCGTTCACCACTTTGGAACGTCGCGAATAAATTACTTATCAGGATAGGATAAACCGAGCAAAAGTATATAAAAATGTATTGTCGCGTCATCGCGTTACAATTGTTGTTGCAACTTTTACTTGCTGGTGAGTAATATCGCGAATAAGAGTACAAAAAGTTTCTTAAAGTGACTTTCTTCAAACGAGAGAGAGAGAGAGAGAGGGAGGGAGGCAATTGTGTTGCTTTGCACCTGTTAGCGTACAGCCAAGTGATTAAGAGAGGATTATGGGCACGGAATTGGACGAGCACGTGCGTCTCTTTTGCGGTGTAAATAACGAATGGACGACAGGGTGTCCCTGAGGTTTTTTCTTTTTTAATTGGTACGAACGCTGGCCATCCCTTGAGTAAAATTGCAGGGATTAGCCGTAGGTTCGTGTGCACGTGCGTTGAAATGGTCGTTAATTACGCGAGCGTGAACGGCGAACTCTTCAACCGGAATCGGTCCTTCAAGTTCCAATAATAAGAGCGCTCGGGATTATTTCGAAAAAAAAAAAAGAAAAAAGAAAGAAACAAATGTGTTACAGCCGTCGTAGAAGCTGTAATTTTGACAAAATTCTACTCCAATTTTATCCCTCAAGTAAGATCGAATAATAATAAATTTGAATCATGGACGACTAGGTATACACGTCTACGAATTTATGTTAGATTAGAAAACATGTAGGGTATTTTAACGCGACGCTCATCGCTCAATTTACCGGTATCTCGAATTTTCCTCAAACCGTAATGGATCGTCCATTTATCCTCGTTCACCGTATAACGAGCGTATCACTCGAAGAAATCCGACAGGTGACGATATTTCCAGCGAGAAATGATTGGAAGCTCGCCGGGGAAAAGGAGCAAACCGAATAAAGAAAATGAATGGCGATAAGCGGCGGATAAGCGGTGGAAGGATATTAACCAAGATGGCAGAGGGTAGCGTGAAGGAGGGACGGTTACACGGTGCGTGGCGAGCGAAAAGGGATGGTTTGCCTCCTCGTGGCTTTCTTCTCGCGGATATTCTCTCTCGTGCCTGCGTACGAGAAGTCGAAGCTAAGGTGAAGAGCCTTAGCTGGCGTTCGCACTGTCGGAAACGGAGAACCGGTCTACCCTTATCTCGAGTTTGCAAGACTGCCTCCGGTAATACCCCGTGCACGGGGCTAGAAACCCCTTACGAGAACGAGAGCCCCGTGAAATATCGCTAAACGGCTTGTACCCCTTTCTCCTACTTTGCTGTCGCTCTCCTCTTTCTCTATCGTCCTCCTTCTTCCTCCTGCTCGAAGTATGAAATCCCTATCGTTTCCTGCGAAAGGTTTCAGATACTTTGCGAGACTCGCATCGAGCGTCATTTCGGACTAGACGGTATCTAGCTTCTGAATCGTGTCTTTGAAACTTGGTTTCGTGTCGTAAAACGCGTGAAAATCCAGTTTGGTCGTCACCCTCGTATTAATTCTCGTAAAAGAAGAAGATTGCGCGATCGAACGATGGCTCCACTGGATTCGAATTCGTTAATCGCGTTGTACTCTCGAGAACTCGCTGGAGAACGCAACGACAACAGCTCGTTACTGAGCCAGCCATATTTGACATGGCTCTTCCTCTCTTGGTCCTAATTTTCAAACTCGTCTGCCGTCTTGTCGCGCGTAGGACAACCCAAGAGGACTCCATCGTGTAGATAGAAACGAAAGAGCCAACAGAAACAAAGAGAGAGAGAGAGAGAGAGAGAGAGAGAGAGAGAGAACAGACATAGAAAGAGAAAGAGACAGAAGTCGTAAACGAGGTCGAGTGTCGGCAGCGTATAATTTCGATGACAAGCAAAGGGGGTGGTTATATCTGTCTCTCCGTCTCTGTCTTTTCACGTTAGACTGCGAATGGTGAGCGAGCCCTGTGTGATTGTATTAATTCCAAGCTACCCTCTTCTCCCATTTACTTCTCAGTTTCCCCACCGCCCAACCACCCACCCACCCCTGCCCTGTTCCTCCACCGTTGGGTTCGTTCGCCAGCGGTTGCCGCGATCTCTTTCCTCTCCACGGTTCTCTTTCCTCTCTCTTCCGTTGTCGTTCCGCGATGGCCCTCACATCCTCCGAGCCAACCCATTCGACTCTCACCCCCGCCCTCTGCTGCTGCTATTCCGCGACCCTCCTAAAGCACGACTTCCG
>KQ435868.1:486140-498787 GCA_001276565.1 Melipona quadrifasciata
TCGTTTCCTCGCCGTTGTTCCAGGCGTCGTCACCTTCCTCCGTGTTCTTCTGGATATCCACGCTTCCCTGCCCCTCGAGATCCCTGAACACGGACAAATTTAAAGCCGCCCTTCTGTTGTTGGAATTATACCTCTCTACACGCGCTCTACTCCGCGTTGACCGAACGAACGCGCGAGATTTTGGTCAAGTTGGGAAAAAGGCTGGACCGCGTTTCTTCGTTTCGACACGCGCGCGCGCGCGCGCGAGAAATATTGCGGTGGCGCAATAAGAGCACCTGGAAGAAAGATTTCTGTCCTTGGAGTGGAACCGGGTTACGGGGTTTTTTTAATAAAATCAGGTGATCGTTGAGGCGTGCCAAATGGAAATATGCACGTTCGGCCGAGGGATTTTGCGGACGGGCGAGAGAGAAGCTTTCCCGTTTGTAAAATGGGGGAGGGTGCGACTCGATAACGATGGAATTCATTCCACCCACACTCTCGAACGAGCGGAGGGGATGGCGCAGGCAGAGAGAGAGAGAGAGAGAGAGAGAGTAGACGGATATGATGAGAAAAAATTATTTCTTTTTTCCTTCCGTTCGCCTGAACGTGTATCGTAATCAAGGAGGCGCGAGGTGGATTAGCGATTCGATATCGCCCAAGGTTTTTTTCTGGCTAGCTTGACCGAAGGAAATTTTCCGCGAGGCCAACCAATATCCTTTCGGTTGATTTGAGAAAAACGCCGGACGCTCGCGCGCCAACTCGGGCTTCGGCTATAATTCTCGCGGTTCTGTTTCAGTCCGATTATCACGCGACGCTTTCGGAACGTTGTTGCGAGTCAAGTACGAAAGTTTCATGCAAATACCTATGACTGTAGTCACAATAAATATTTACGTCTTTTCTCTCGGGAAAAAAAATTGATCTCGCGTAAAAAGGAAAGGGTGCTCCAGATTTTCGAATGGATCATCCCCCGGGATAGGAATTAAAAATTTTCAACGCTTCGTTCCAACGCTTGGACGAAATATTCCTCTCGAGAACCGGCGAAACTCGACGATTCGCTTCGACCCTCCGCGGATCTGTGGAAACGCGCGATTCGTTGGCGCGTCAAAGTGTGTCACGATGAAAGCGTGCGGCGTACATGGTGAAGTCGATAAACGTGACAAATGTGGAGGGTACACGTTCGACAAGCGATCGCGTCGAAGGCAACGTCGAAGTTGCTTCGAACACTTATGGGCCGCTATTCGTTTTACGAGGCTTCTTATCGGGCTGCTGCCAGCCCATAAACGCATCTTTCCCATACACCGGGCATTCTGACGCATTTACGTGGTGAATGTCAGACCCGGTGTGTATTTATCGAGTGCCTCGCGAACGTATAATACCCGGTTTATCAGCTGGGGAAACGTTATATTTCGCGAGAGAGAAACGCGTTTCGATGTGTCTAGTGCGATTGCTTTTTAATCCGCGTCTAAAGTTACAAATTACCAAGGAGAAAATTGTCGACTATATCTTTTACGCGGCTATTAAACGATTAAACCACGAATATTTTTATACATTTTTCAGAAATTTAAACTATTTATTTTTCCATTTCTTTTAGTCAAAAGTTTGTAAAAATAAAAAAAAAATTGCGCAAAAACTTCCGAGATTCTTCCGTCAGAGAACAGAGAGTTGCCATAGTGCAAACCACCGAGTAACCCCAAGATTCCCTCCAACCTTTGGAACCAAATTCCCTCTTCCACTGCTCGAAGAGACATCTCGGTATTCTTATCTGCTAGCTGCAGGTTATCGTCGAGGTCCGAGATTATGAATTAAAAGAAAAGGAGGGTTGAGGAGGGTGGATAAGAGGCAACATCATTCCCGTTTATCCTCGATTCGAGAGTATAACGCGCGCGAGGGCCACATCGACGAGGGTAAACGCAACGAAAGCGAGACGAAGACTCGTTTTAGCTGAAAGAAGGACGGAGAGAGAGAGAGAGGGAGGGAGGGAGGGAGAGAGAGAGAGAGAGCGGGCCGTCTGTCGTTTTGTATATCTACCCTCGTACGGTGGAAATTTCGTTACGGGGGTGATTTTCTGCGGGGGATGGCCAGCCCCGTCCCCGGTTTAAACCTGATTGGATGCAGAGTTATCTCGCGCTGCGTTACTTCCGGATGATTGGTCGCTGCGGTCGTCATGACTACCTCACCACCACCACCGACGCCGCCACCCCCACATGCAACATCCCTGTACACCCCTCCTAGCCACCAGCCACCCTTTTGTCGCGTCTTCGTCGCGCCAGCACCCGTGCTCTATGCTTCTTACTTCGTTTCACCCGCTTCGTCCCCGTTTCAATTTTCCCAGGTCTTTCTTTTTTTTTTCTCCTTTTCTTCTTTTTCTTTTTCTTTTTTCTTTTCTTCGTCTTCTTTGCTTCTTTTTTAGAACCGTTTTTCCGTTTCTCTTTGTCGTTGAGGCACGTGGAGACACCGGGCGTGTTTAGATAACACACCAGAGGAATATAGGCTGGACACACTCCGAGGCGAACATGCTCGGGTTCGCAAGACTTGTATGTAAAAAGGACGCAAGTCCGACGGGCTTGATCGGGATAGGAGTCAACTGGAGCTGCGACTCGGCCAGAAAGTTGTGGATATTCTAGCCACGGGTTGTACAAAAGTATATTTATTTTTGCAATTTAATAATATAATAATATAATAAAAATGTAATAAAAGTTTCGTTACGTAAATGGAAATTATTGGACTAAAAATAGTAAAAATAGTAAAAATAGTCAAGGTTGGCGAAATTGTTTGCGAGCCAAGAATATAATTTTTTAAGACGAGCGATATTTTGACACTGAACGAATGAGTATAAAAATGGTGGCAACGGGGGATCGATCGACAAAAGTCTCTCGGCCAATTCATTTGCGGAAAGACGATATCTACACGCAGAGCACAATGAAGGAGGCAACTCGAACAAACAGCACCCTAAACGACTGGAATCGAGCGTGGATAATAACAAGACACCCTTGTACGAATAATAAATCTCTAGCCAACAACATAATCCAGCGACAAAGGAAGAACGACGGGCGTGACCGGCGTGTCGTGGCTCGTTCCCGATCCGGTGAGAGATGGAGACGTCAACTTTTGTGCGATTCGTCTCGGACCGCTGCTGTCGAGGACCGAGACGTCCAAGTGGCGTGCAGCGAACATTTAGGATTCACGCTCGAGCTGTCGACTCAACGTGGCTTCGTCGGATTTCGAGAGTCGACGCGTATACACGACAACACGTCGATTTGCGGCGCGTGCTGCCCGGCCATCCCGATAATTTCGTTCGTTGTTCCACCACGGGATCGAGCGAGGCCGCGACGAATCGCTTCGCGCAGCTGAAAGAATCGTCTTCCGCGCGGGCGTTGTATATTTGGGGGAAACGGTACGATTAGACTGCGAGTATCCCTGCAAACGCATAATGCGAGAGAGGAGGAGCGAATAGCCAGATAGGCTTGCTCGACTCGCTTGACTTTGGGGTTAAAGGGTTGAAATAGCAAGGAACGTACATAGATGTGAAGTTCGGAGAACAGAGCTTTTCACCAACATCGTTTGATCGTTGAAGGAATGATCGTGGCAATTAACAGGAGTCGACGGTAAATCTGAAAGGAAGCACAAATGATAATTCGATCGGATCGTACGCGGCGATCGATTCTGTTGGAGCAGAATTGAAAGCGTCGATCTATCAGCACCGGGACTTTTTATGGAAATGACAGAATTGTGTCGGCGAAAAGGGTGTCGGAGCAAATAAGTGCAGTCGCGATACGACGCCTGTTCGGTCGCTAACAATAAGTGATCGATGGTCGGGTTCCTGACTCAGCAGACATTCGCGAAACCGAACACCATGGCTGGGATTTTTGCGCGCAAATATGCACGCGACAGACGCCAACGAGCGTGTGCCCTAACGTGCCACGGCGTGTATTACCTAACTCTGATGTTCGCACACTTGCAGAGCTACGCCGAACAAAAACAAACTTGGATCGATCGAGACGATTAATTTGCGAATTTCTTTGCTGACTCGTGGGAAAATTTTTAGAAACGTGGCGTTGAAAAAGTAGAAATTTGTTCTCTTGCTCCGGACGTATCACGTACTTTCGTACATGCAGAGCAAAATGGAAATCTGTTCAGTCAATCAATTATTACGAGTCACGGCTCTTTAGTCACCGCTCGAACGTGACGTAGCGCAGAGCGCGATTACGCGAGACAAACAATACGCTGTGACGCAGTGACAGTCGAAAGCCTGGGAAAGATATCCGTCACGGTGAGTTTCAAAGTAATTACGCCGGCGCGGACTTTCACGGAAAGGGTTCTATCCACGTGTAAACGATCCCGGGGTCGTGTTCTGGAGCAAAAAGGAAGAGCTGGTCGCCCGGTGAAACCGTGAACCACCCAGAAGTGTAACACTAACCCTCGGCTCGCGCGCAGAAATGGCCGCTCGACGCGGTGCAAATCCTAGACACGCTGCGCGAAAAAACGCGTGGTGCGCGTATAAGATGACCCGGCGATGACCGGTCACCTGCCGTTGCGTGCCCAAGACACTTTACACCGGCGGCGATACAGGCGCTCAAAGAGAGCCTGACAGATGACCGTCGATGGGAAATGGACCACCGTGCGCGCACGCGGTGAAAATTATACGTCACCCCGTGCTGATCGTCGTTTGAATCTTGATCGTCTCCGCCGTAACAATCGCCGTGAGAATCTTTAGCACGATGGAATCTCTCGGATGCTGCGAAGGTATGTTAAACGGTGATGCTAAGGGGCTAATAGAGTGGAAGATGTGCGATGCAGATTTATTTTCATCGTCGAGCTCAGAGTTGACATTGTTATTTGCAGCGCAATTAAGTTTAGCAGAGAATCTTGGCGAATCTACGACGAATAACCGATACAGTCGAGTAAGTCACTTTTGATTGTATTCGCGTGTCGTCAAAGCACAAAAATACCAGTGAAATTTTTAAGAAAAGTTGGAGCAGACAGTTGTTGGGATCCACGATCCACGATCCGAGTAAGGAGGATGCCGAGAAACACGTCGGAACGATTCAAGCCCTTTATTTCGAATTAAATTCCGCGCGCGCTTCCTAACGAGGGTGCAGCCACCCACCCCCTCCTCCTCGCCCTTCTGTTTATCCTCAGCCGGTGCACGTTGCGCGGTGTTTACATGCGTAACAGAGTCCCGTGACAGAGTCTCGCGACGTCACTTTGAAGTGTCGCATCTGCGGTTACCCAAGAACACCCTGCGGTGAATATCGTGGAAATGGGTGGAGAACTTTGCGTTGCTATTTAATCCCTTCGCACGGGCGCGCGTTCGCGAGAGCCGGTAACGCGATTTCCACTGGAGAGAGATTTTAAATCCAGGCACAGTTTCATTGTGCCGCGCACCCTCTCGATCCCTTCTTTGTACAAATATCTTTGTACGCCAGTTTGAAGAGACATCTTCCAGCGTGGCAAGATGAACACTGTGAACACTGTATGGGTTAGTATATTTGTATGCTTCTTTTTGTCGGTATGTTCTTTCTCCTCTAGACATAAGTGGGTATTTGCGGTTGGGGGAGGGTGTTTCGCTGGCTTTTGAATGCAAAGTGTTGGTCGCCCGGCTACGGCTATTGAATTAGAATCGCTGAAAGCGCAGAAGCAACTCTGCTTCGTTATTTAAAAAGTAGTTGCTGCGAAAATGTCTGATAGATAATGAGAACTACGTGTGTTTTCGGCTTTTTTTTTTCGTGCGACTGAAAGAAAAAAAGAAAGGAAAGAGAGACGTTCGTGTGAAGCAATAGATTCCTACCCTTTGGCAAGAGAGGCAGCTACTCGAATTTAATCCTACGCAATCCCACTCATCGTCTCTCCGCGCGCACATAATCTCTCCATGGAATTTTCTTCCTTTCTCTAATCTCAGTCTCTCGACACTGATCCCGCAACAGCGGTTCAAAGTGTTTATGGCTCATGTGGGAACGCTCGGGATTTCGTTCGAAGAATGCTAGGAATTAAGAAACGCTCGTCGTCTTCTGGTGACAGCTTATGGGGGCATAGCAAGGACACTTTGGCTTCTTGATTCTTCGAAATCATTTCTTCTCGAGTAACTTTGGTTCGTTGTGGTCTTTACATTCTTTAGATTTTTCTTACAAATTTTCTTGCAAAAGTTTTCCAAAATTCTGAACATTTCCAAATTGAATCCATGTCTGTGCATAAACACGCGCGTGAAGCGCTTAGGCGAAGGAACGAGAAGGCGAACTTTAATAAAGCGTCAACAGACGTGTACACGATGTACCCCAGGGTGTCGAATAATGGGGTGTTCCTGTTCAGTATCGCTATAATGGTGTTTCTCTCTCTCTCTCTCTCTCTCTCTCTCTCTGTGTGCTGACAATAGGTCGGCCAGGTCAAGTGTGCGTATACTAATCATGTTCCTGGTCAGGGCCGAGGTCCGAGAATGTACCGAGGAAATGCCAACTATGCACGAGGCAGAATGCCCCTCTCACACTTTTGGCCAGATGCTATGGATATTTCGAACCCTAGCTGTACCAGAAGCCAGAGTATACGTTGCACGTTACACAGCGAAACGTTGCTCTGTGTCAATAAGGATGAATTGACAGGGAGAATTTTTTTTTCTGAAAAATCCAAGATTTTTGGTAGTCGCCAAATATTTAGCTTCCCTTGGCACGCGCGCGACATTTCCTCTTCCCTTGTTCTTTGCTGTCTTACAGAGACACGTCTTATTAGTCGTGCGATTCTACGCCACTTTTGCGTCGTCTTTGTCTCCGTTCTGTGAAAATCGCTCGCACGCATCAGACCATAAAGGTCTTTATCGTTCGCGAGGAAGTTGGCCGGTATCAAACGATCGAAGCGACGTCCATCATTGAGAAGAGGAGAAACAAGGAGAGAGGGAGAGAGAGAATGATAGACGCTCGGCAAAGACAAACGAGAGGTTGGCGCCGCGTTATCGGATAATTTTCGTGGATTCCGGGCTAAACTAGCGAAATGATGGATCGACTTGCGGAATAGCGGCTGAGTCGGAAGATCGGTAACGTGTGAAATTTTTGAAAGGCAGGTTAAGCGCGATCTCGCGCTCGGCCGTGCGTGCACGTTAGGTACACACGTTGCTCCAACAATTTATGATCCCTTCCAGTCTCTCTCTCTCTCTCTCTTCGCTTCTGGCTTCCCTCTTCCCGCGAATTTTCTCGCTTCTTAATCCGTCGCAAATGGATTCTTTGTCGTTCGGTAGAAAAAAGAAAGTCTTTGTACTACAATTGATTTTGTTTTGCTGTTCTATGTACACTTTTGAATTTGAAATATACACGCGGATAACTTTTGTAGAATATCAGCTATTTTTCCCAATTACTTGTCGTTGTCTTTCTAAAAATAATACATTTGTTAAATCTTCCAAATATTCATAAGAGATGGTAAAATTCAAGTCTGTCAATTCTCTCTTTCTCGCCGGGGTAGGTTTCCCCATCTTCTCTGCTAGCAGCAACTCTCGAAATCGCGTCAGCATTTAGCCAGCAGTATATTAGGCGAAATACAAGCGGATATCCTCTCACGGGCCATTACTGTTACCTTTGATCATCGCATGACCGGAGAGTGGTTAACGCTGCGTCATCAGAGCATGAATTTCTCTCTATCTGCCCAGTATAATTTACAATCCGTGCTGGCTTTCTCGCTGAACGTCCGAACCTGGATAGACCTCCTTCCTACCCTACCCCACGGAATCACCCTACCAGCCACCGTTATCGGCGCGGGGGTTAAATTTTTCGTCGAGATTCTTCTCTCCTGCGAATCGCTGTGTTGGATTAATACCGAGCTACCGAGGCTGAAAGCGTTTGTGCAAATTCATATTTTTATGAAAGGAGTCCCCCTGCGTGTCGTAAAGGACGACTAATGGGGAGACCCCATCTCCAGTTAATCAGTCGTCATCTGATATCGTTTGGTCGATAAGCTAGCCGTGGTCAGAGGGGACAACTCTCACGATCGACAACACCAAAATAGGAGTGTTTTGGGGATTTTGAGAAATTTGTTGCTAAAAGTTGAACTTACCAATACTAGGAAATCTTCAAAGTACAGAGTCTTTTTAAAACGTAAGGATGCCGTGTGATTCGATCGTGCGAGAATATCCCTCATGGACAAGTTCGAGCCATCAGAGTCGCTGCTCACCCCCTAATATTCGAGCAAGCCGTCGTTTACATGTTAATTATTAGCCGGTGGAGGGCATCGTCGAGGCTAATGTTTCGCAAGCGTTGAACGTCCACGGTTTCGGAACAGCCTGTTGCATGCTGGCACACACAGAACTGACGTCATTTCCACCACCGATCGCTGCACAACGCAGAGTGGGGTGGAAAACTGACTGACTCAGGGGCGTTGATGGTAGTGGGGCAAAAAGGGGAATATAACGCTCGGAGGGCGTGCTTGACAAAGGCGTGGTTACCGTGTTCCCACCCAACAATAAACAAGCGACTCTGACGTTAATTTGTTTGTTTTTACCCTTCTGCGAGCTCTTTCGCTCTTTCGCTCCTTCGCGCGAGACCCAAGCTTTCTTTTTTCTCCCCGCTACGGAGCCTACCTTTCACCTGTCCTTGTCCCACCGTGTGCGCGCGGACAGGAACGCTCCACTGCCAAGATACATCCTACATGGGCAACATTTTGAAGACGCGGTCAGATTTGACAAGTAGATTTCAAAGATTTCCAAGATTTCAAGGAGACGTGGCACGTGCAATTTGGACAAACTCTGTGCTCGACACGGAGAAAGAGGTTAATGGGCGAATTGCATTACAGCTGAGCTCTATCTAGTTCCTAGACTCCACCAATTAGTTGAATCAACTCCACTACTGTCGTCTTAATTTTGTATAAATCGTAAATGGTTTGGAGCAATTGTTAAGAGAAATTGAGCCGAGTGAGAAGAATTGAGCTCGAGGAGATGCAACAAAGATGATATACCTATTTGGTTGGTTGGTTGGTTGTTAGACGAGTGGTTGAAATGCACTTGAACGTAATGCTTAGAGGAACTGAACATTCGAGAGAACTCAAGATGGCATACTTTTGAGGGTCTCGGTCTACTTTTTGAATAGGTATACCTTCTGAAACTTCAAATAACTCTGCACTGCTTCTCGATCTTTTAAAAGTTTATGTTCGAATTTTTAATTATATTAAATTTTCGTTGTTTCGTTAAGACGAACTTTGATGCTCTTTTCCATTGCAAACGAGATGCAATGATTCAGAGTTCTATTTAACTTGACCACGAACATTCGTACGAAAAAGAGGTCGAATTTTTCACACCAATTCATTGACATTGACGTACTTGCGTTTACACAATTGGTGTGAGTAGACAAATTAATTTTATCTTCCACTTCTTTTCAAAGAGAATCCTGTGATTATTAAATTAGATAACGTTAGATAACTAAATCTATCAGTAAGAAGTTTCACACTCTCTTTCCATTAATTTTCACTCTTTGTTCTTCTCGTCATGTTGCACTCAAACACATTTGCAAATCTATTGAGCCTTATAGTTACAACAAACTACGAATCATTTTGCGAAACGTAATAAACGCGAGAGTGTGTCAAAGAAATTTTTATCGACAAAAGTTAGCATCGTTAATTTTCATCTTTCAAGATTTTTTATTTCTACATTGACTATATTTAGATGTAAGCCTACTTGGGTATACTTAAATTAACCTAAATATTTTAGGAAAATCACAGGAGGAAAGTTCGACCAAGCGAGAGGAGAAAGGTGTGACTAATCACAGCCAGTGTGGAAATATTATCCCATGCTGATACAGATCCACCCTAGATATGAAATTCGTTAGAATCGATCTTAGCCGAGCGGCGGAGGGATGCTCGGAAACGGGGAACGACTTGACCTTGGCTGGATTCACGCGTAGCTGAGCTAACGCAAAATCGAAACGCGTTACTTCCACAGCGTGGATCTCCTAAAGCTGGCTTCACATCGTGACTTGCAATCTACAGCCTCCTGAAACACGTATCCAACTGGTAAAATCTAAAATCATATTTTCACGCTGTTTTATCTCGTTTCAATCGATTAACATTTCCTTTCCACCTGCGTGTATAAATTGCGATTCTACAGTGACAAGTTTTTATCGTTTCGAAGCTCTGTTTTGTTCAAACTTGTGCTTGTTGGGGAAAAAAATTGAAGTTTAATAGTGATCGTGATAGACGTTGCCAGAAATTCTCGACTGCTCCAAGTATCATCGTCTCCGTCTTTCGCGAGTTATTTTGCTCGATCCAATTCGCGCGCAAGCGTCGGGACCGCTGACCATTGCTTCGTTAATTTTTACGGGAATCGTAGTAACCGGCTAGTTTTAAAATCCCATTCAATGATGCAAATGATGTTATATCATCATCATCATCATCGTTGTCTTCAAAGACTAAAGGATTCGAAAATTTCACAAATACGAAACTTGTGCACAGAACAGACCCGCGTGACGCTGTCTGGAAAGGAGCTGAAAATCGTAATGGTAATTCGTTGTCCAAGGGGTTTTCGTGTGAAACGAGCTTGTTTCTTAGTAAAGGGAGGACCTAAATGTGGGCTCGCGCCACTGACAGGGGTTGATGCAGTTATTCCTTTCCCTGCCGGGCCACCCCTCGTCTCGAAGCGACTCGCGGGGTAGTCTGTGCGAGCTCGTCACAGAAGAAGAGAGGGTGACTCACCCCCTCGGTACGCCGTGTACTTTCGAGTGCATAGCACCCACAACCGAGCCACGCGTGACTAGATACCGTTTTCGCGTAAAGGGGGCCACTGGAAATTATATTTTAATACGTCCACCCTTGGATTTCCAAGGTGAGAACCTGCTCACCACTCATCTGCATCATCTACTGGGGTAGATGTTTCTATGACGATGAATCTGAGAGCTTGTCAGGGGTCGAATTTCTTTCGAAGTTTTCCAGGATCGAATAAGAGCTGCTACGTGGCTGTCGATTACTCGTGGAAAAGATTGCCAATGAGAAACATTTGAACAAAAATTATCCAAATGTCAGAGATTTTGTTCCGAGTGTCGCTTTATTTTCCTTTAAACTGCCCTACTCTAGACTAGACGTGAAATCACGCTCGTTTTGGAATTTTTGAAATTTCCCTCTGAAAATAAAGAAATGTGAAAATTTCTTCCAGAACGAAGCCCAGGCTAGAAACGCCGATTTCTCCAAATTTCAGCCGTTCGAAAGATCCAAAGGGTCGAGAGATTGGAGATGGAAACGTGGAGAACTCGAGCCGGGAAACTCATAAAAATAATTCGAAGGCAGTGATCGTGGCGCGCAAGTAGGCAGTCGGTCTCCATCTGGCGCGAACTTATCGCACGCACCCTTTTCCCAACTCTGTTGAACCGCGTCTGCGCAGCGTAGTTGTACCACGCGCCCTCCGATGAGCCTTCCGCACGGTTGAGCATTTCCACCATTCAGAATCGATGATGTCACGAAGCGGAGCCAGCATCCCCACTGTCGAGCAGTTTCGAGGGTGGTGGTGGCAACGTTGCCCTCCGCCCATTGGTCCAACGTACTTCTCGGCACCAACACGAATCGCGGGGTCGCCAGCACGACCCAACGAGAGTCCGCAAGTCGTTGCGTGCCAGTCCGTGCGTGTGCTTTACCTAATAATATTTCCACGGCCAGCGTTGCCCGCTCGCTAGTGCTCTCTCTTCGAGCTTCTTGCCTTCTCTCTCTCTCTCTCTCTCGCTCTTTCTCTCTTTCTCCCTCTCTCGTTCTCTCTCTCTCTCTCTCTCTCTCCGTCTATATCGCACGTTGTCTAACCCCCGTGCGTGTGTGTGTGTGTGTGTGTGTGTGTATGTGTATGTGTGGAAACACGGGGGTTCTCTCTCTGGAGAGAGAGCCAAGAAAGCAGAAGAATCACGCTGCAGAGCAGCACGTGTGCTGCGCTCGTACGGATCGTACGAGCCACCCCCGTCGCATTCTGCTTGCCACCAAGAGTTCAGCCTCCGCGAGGATTTAATTCTGCCCGATAATCGTCGATAGAACACCTAGTGTTCTCACGTAGTTCGTCTCGGTTCGCCCCGTTTTCAAAATCGCTCGTTCGACCAGTCGGTGAATTTGGTGAAAGGCACGATTCTCTTGGAACGAGAAGATCCAATTTCCAAAAGTAGATAAAGCAGAGAGAGAGAGAGAGAGAGAGAGAGAGAATCGTAGATCGGTCGGGGTCGAAGATTTTTGGTTGGACTTGGTCTTGATTTTCATCCGGTGTTTGTTGTTGAAGTTTCCGCGAGGGACGTGTAAGGGACGATAAAGTTGCACAGTGGTAGGGAACGCGAGTGACTGTAACTGACGCGACAAGCCTGGTTTCGTGAAAATTGTGCCAAAGTGCAACGATACCACGTTGCTTATTCCGGATTCCTTGTGCTGCGCGCCCTGAGGAGGCTGGCCGGGCGATAGGCAGCGGCCGACGGCAGCTTTTGGTACGTAATCACGTGTCTTTGTTTGCTGGTACAGCTTTTCTACTTTCCTTAAAAATTGACCGTTGGTTATTATCGATGTGATCGACTCGCGTCTTTGTTTCGACTGTGGGAAAAAATTGTACTTTACGTGTTAAAATTCGATTGACCTTTGATCGTTTAGTTGGTTAATAATAATAGTGATTATTCTCTAAATGAATTAAAATAGTACGAAACAGTGTTTCTTAAGGTTGGACGAAGAAACGATTATTTTGTAAATCGTTC
>KQ435868.1:498864-554404 GCA_001276565.1 Melipona quadrifasciata
AATCGTTCAGTCTGAATTTTTGATCGTTTCGTGACACAGTCAAACGTTGATTTAAAATTGGAAACGTGCAGATAATTTGCATTGAAGTCGTAAATTCAACATCTTTGTTATAATTTTATACATTGAAACCAAAAATGAATGAAATAACGTTAAATTCTACTCGACGTGAGGAAACCACGGTGTCAAGAATTTTCGTATCACGTAGCATTTGTAGGTATTTGTTCTTAATCGAGGTTATTCTGCACTCCGAGTCAGACGAAGTTATTTCGTTCGAATCGAGCAGTAATTAATTGATCGGGCAATGAAAATCTGAGCGTTAAATTGATTTATTTATCACGCTCGAGAAGTGTTAATTCGGTTGGCTGAGTTTTTACTTCTACACGGGATTAATGAATTTGAACAAAACTTCTTGCACACGCTGTGCCGCAGCAATTTGTTTTCTTTGAAAATACGACAAGAGCGAATACATTTCAGCCGCGTTCTCTAAATTCAATCGACACTTTTCTCATTTGCATGGGCATTCGTTCGAATTAATTATTACTATAGCTTAAAGTTGCCGAGAGAGTGTAGAATTCCATGAAAATTTTTTTCATGAGAAATCTGAAGTTGAAACGAAAGACTTTGTTTGCAGTTAGTCTTAGATATAGTCTCTGATATTCTCCCGGGTCAGCGAAACGTGGATAAAATAAAACTTTTCGCGCTTGTGCCTTCGTTTGAAAATTTATCGTCGTTGAGTTGCAACGATTCGCTCGATCTTGCAAAAAGATGCACAGACTGTGTTCAAAGTGTTGCGTGAGCAACACGGGAAGGGAGACGAGGCACGCGTGCGAGCGTGCGGGAGAGATGGCGAAACAGAGACAGTGAAACTCAACGTACCGTTCAATCACATTCATCCCTGATATAACGCGCCCATAGAGGGTGTATTGTGCCCTAAGCTGTATTATACGGTACGTGTATGCAATCTGCATCCTCGCACACGCACCGTGTAGTCGCGTTCACCGCTGATACTGACTATTAAGCGGCAAGACAAGCGAGAGGGTTGCTTCCTTTCGCCGGCGTCTATTTAGCGGAACACGTCGCGCGAGCTGAAGAGAGAGTCACGTTTCTGAAAACCGATTACGCGTCGCGTCGGAAAATACGCGCTTTCCATTCGACGCCGCGAACCAGACGCTATTTAACGACGAGTTAAATGAGCCGATCTGCAAAAGAAAACAAAATAATAATACACTCTCGACTGGATAAATATTTCATTTGCAAATATTTCGATCGTTAAAAGATAGAAGATGGATTGTGTCCAAAGATGCGAAGAAGTAGCGATCGTGATACCCGTTTCCGAAAAGATTTCTTTCGTTCGAAAGAGAAAAGGATAAACTCGAAACTTTCGAGCTGTAACTGACGTAGCTAGGTATTTCGTCGAATGCAGCGTATAATCTCTGTCTGGCTGAATGTTCCTCGTTTCCCTGTATCTCTCGTCGCGTGGTTCGCGCGGTATTATGGTGTAATTAGGCAATAGACTACATGACTCGACGTGTAAACCCCGTGAAGCGAACGAACCCGGTGTATCCGCGGTGAATGCCTCGCGTACAAGTGTTGGACACCCCGCGGTGACATTCGACGTGCGCATTGTGAACGTGCCTTTCCCTCGAGTCGAGGGTTCGTTATTCGCCGAGGCTTTTCTAGCGGTGGTTCACTCAGTTTTCGACGCTTAAAAACTGTTTTGTGCCTGCATAGGTCTACCACGTTACGTGTTGACGAGACAGGCGTGTATTGATTGTACGTGAAGAGGTGATCGAACGGTTCGAGGATGAAAGAGATTCTATAACCCTTTATGCTCCATCTGTTTCGAACAATCGTCAGCTCGGTTGCTCGGCAGAGCTGCACCGACGTTTCATGAAAACTAGCTTTTCGTTTTAGAACGGCGATTGAGAGATCAATTGCGGTTTGCGTAGGTAGGAAGATTCGTAATTGGACTGCTGATTCTTCTACAATTTCGCGTATACTTGATTCGCGCGAGTAACAAGAGAAATTGAAATCGTGACTACAGAGAGGAGAAGAAACGTTTTAAGAACGTCCGTTGTAAGTAGAGATTTTCCTCTTGGAAGGCCGGAATTGCATTAAAGCAAATCGTTTTACACGGCTGGAGGGGCTTCCATAAGATCTATAATCGTTTAACGGCCAGTTAACTGTACATATTGTTAACGTGTCGTTAAACAGCCGTGGATATCGCGTTAAATGATATACGTACATTAACGTTGATCAACGAAGCGTCCAGCGATTCGTTACACACGTGTATAAAAACACTACCATTACAAAAATAAATTATCCCAAATTCGCTAACCTTCTATGTTACTCTTGTTTCGCGTGACGAGCGAAATCCGCGTTAAACGACACAAAACCAAGCGGCGAAAAATGTATTTCAAAATCTCCCCCCTTACCTTTTCCTCGTTCAGATCGTTTTCTCTCCTCCTCGAGCGTGTACGCAAGTATTTTACGTTTGTCAGGTTGAGAAGAAGGAATGACAAGTTTCACACTCTGGTTCCTTTGGTGCAAATTAGCAGGGAATCCATCGATTAATATTCGGTATAAATTTCGCGTATGTCCCTCCGTCTATGGATTCGTGGGAATTATTAATTAATGCGCGTAAGCGAAATAGAACGGCGGCGGAAGTCGGTGCGTACGGTGGCGCGAGCGAGCAGTTAATTCCTGCGGGTTTGCTCGTGCATTGCGTCGGGAGGGGATGGATTTAGAGTGCGTCGCCGTGCCGGGGTTTGCCGGTGGTGATGCTGGATGCCGGTGCCATTAACACTGTTTCGCCGGAAATGTAAAGCATAATGCGCTGCTAGCTCGTGGAACCTATTACCATCAGTACAACGCGAACCTCTGTCGTTGTTTCGCAAGTTGGACAAGTCGAAAACCTAAACCTTGCAAAATCTAGACCGAATCTAGTTGTCCCCTTTGTAAAAAGTTTATTCAGTTTTTATTAACACGTTGTCGACCGGAGGATTTATCTACTCACGTCGGAGACGAGCGCGAGTAAACACGCAGTCGCGCCTCAATTAATGGTAACGGGAGATTCTTAAAAATGTTGGATCAAACTTTCGGTTAATGAAACGTTTCGACTCGATGGAAATCGACGGAAGCGAGTGCACAGAGGTAGATGGACTGTGTGCCGGAGTTCACACTAAATCGACAGCTTGGCGTCTTGTAAACACAAACCAGCGCGATCTTGTTTGCGCTCAGTCGCGCATAATCCGAGGTAATCCTCTTGCACAATATGCGAGTGCGATGTACTTTTCTCCCTTTCTGCCTTTCCCTCTCCTCGTTCTCCTCGTCTGCGCTCCCTTTTCTCGTATTCTTCTCCAGTTTGTCATTACAGTCCTCCGTCTCACGTTTGATACTCGTTCTCTCTTAAGGAAACGACCAATGTTGTACAGAAACTTGGAGGGAGCGAGTGAGAAAAGTAATTTTCGTCACTTTTCGCTATTTTTCTGGCAATAAAGAGCGGTGTATTTTTAATAACATCCTCTCTTTCTCATCCCGTTTGATATTCGAACAACGGCTTTGCAGCAATAAACGAAACCACGTCGCAATAAAAAGAATCAGCCGACAACGCACGAACGCGTGCGAGCGTGCTGGTTGATAAAAGGAAATGCACGAGGTGTGTCTCGTCGCGCTTGTCCGGGGAACTAAAACGCGTAACGGGGCGCTTTGTGAGCCGCGACGAGATAAAAACGCGAGAGAATGAACTAATTAGGACGTAATAAATCCTGAAATCGTTATTTTTTGCCACGTACTGTCGAAGCACGCGAGCGCGACAGAGGGAAGTCGCGTCTCAATGGGCCGCGAAACCATGCTGCCGCGAGCGTGTAAAAATGAAACGCGACCATCGCGGTTCATCGTCACCGTGTCGACGTTTTTATTCAGAACGAGTGCCAAAGTGAATTGACGATTTAACGCCAGTTACTCGGTGAATGAGACGCTGGAGGTGCGACGATTCTTCGGGGTTTCGAAAGTTTCGAAAACAACGTCGGTACTTTTTAGAGAAAAGAGTTCTCTCTTTTCCTTTTTTTTTTTTTATTTCGTTCAATTCTCCGTTTCAAGAAGCAGTTGTTTAAATTTCTTCTCGATCCAGTAATCCGAATCCTCCGTCCTCCCTTTGACACTCTCTTCGTCGACTCTAACAAGGAAACAATGCATTTTGAAACCGATAATTAAACATGTACACGCAATAACTCTGTCTCGCAAACAAACAAAAAAAATCTTCTTCGACGTTGTTGAAGGGTGTCGAACCACCCCCGCTTTCCTTTGCGATTGATCAAGAAGAGCAAAGTCACAGACAGAACCTCTCTCCTCTCTGTATATATCCAGATCGATCCCCGTTTGTGCGCTAATTATCGCGCCAGCGTCGCCACTCTCGACCCCTTCGCGTTTCCGGGTGATACACCGTTTCTGTTTCTTTCTTTTTCTTTTTTTTTTTTTTTTCGCTTTAATTCCCAGCCACCGGCTGCGACAGGTTCCAACAGACGTTGCACATTACACACGCGTTCTGTTCAGAAGCGACGCGAGGAGGGTAATTACGACACTCGACGCGTCGTCACCGTTCAAAATGAAGAAATGCTTGCGCGTGTACACACACGCCACGTGTATGTACACACGCGGCTGGTGCGGGAGTGCGCGTGTATCTAAGCTTTTAAAAAGGGTTTTCGCGTCGGCAGAGGAACGCATTGTGGCCCTCAAGTTCTCTCGTAGGATGCCGATTCTTTTGCTCAACAAGTCGTGCCTTCTCTAGAGCCTTCATCGGCGTCGTTGTCGCTTGATATGGAGCCAATTAGAACGCAGGGACACCTTTTCAATGTTCGTTACACAGTACGGCTGCACGGCAGGTAATTATGGCACGATTCTCCTGTCCGTGTTCGAATTAACGAACGTCTATTAATTAGGCGTGAGGATGATACCGGCGAATGTAAATGCAATAGGGGGTGTTTGGTCGATTACGACGTACGACGTACCACGGCGATGCTTGCACGAAATAAAATTTTGCTGGAACGAAGGTAGTAAATATCTTGAGAGAAAGAAGAGAAAATTTCAAAAAATCGCGTATCTACGAATAATTGGAGATTCTTGTGCAATCTCTTGTATCTACACCAGCTGTTTCATTATGGGATAGAACACTTGTCGCACGACACCGTGTTTTTAATTATCTTGGAGATAGTCGAGCCACACTCGCAAATTTACACAGATGTTGACGATGCGATCTCGTTTTTGGAACTAGGTTGGTCCGATCTTGAAAAGTCGCACGGGACACAGTTGGAGAAAATCTTTGCGCGTGTACAGAATTTATCTTCCCACTTGCTTTCGCGGTATAATTGATCGGGATAATTTTCAAAATAAATTTAAAGAAAGATTAAAGAGAGAAGAGGGAGAATTTTAGGTGAAAAATTGTGGAACCTTCGTGACAGAGTTGAACGCGCGGTTGGTTAAATTTAAACGGAAGATGATTTTAAGTAGAAAATTTCATTGTTTCAGTGACCGGAAGTGCCTAAAGGCCCGAAGATTCTGCCTTCGCAGCAACTAGGCGCTGCGGTCGCTCCATGGCCGGGCGCCACCGGCCTCCTAGCCTCTGTCACCGCTGACGACATGGCACACAAAGGTAAATTTCAACAGAATTTCTCTCCTGCGTTGCTCGGGATAATTAGACGAGTTGCAGCGAGTGTGAAAAGTGTCCGTACGGCAACTCAATTTCAATAAAAAGTTTATCGACAAATTCTTTTCGATAAAAGAAGCATTGTTCTTTTAAACGATTAGAACAAACAGAAAGTGTGTGCGCGATGCTTCGAAATCTACAGAATGAATTTCGTAATCGAAAAAGTGAACTCAGTAGGAGAAATGCGTAATACTTTTTACACTCGAGTGAATTCTTTTAAAAATTGAAAGATAATGTGCGTAGAATTGTTGGCATAAAATGTACAGCGTGAAACATTACAGTTTCGATTGAATAATATTATTTAGTGCCTAAATTGATTAAAGTTGGCGTTTATTGGCTGTGTGCCTTCGCGTAGGCAAGCGGTCTTACCATAGACTGGACGTTTCTACTCACGTTCGTACGCACAAGCTCCTCTGTCGCTTGAAAAATCGTCTCGACGCTACCAGGGGAATGAATTGTTCACCGATTGTATCGTCAATTATCGAATAACAGAAAGAAAATATTATATATATATATATCTCCGCCGAAGGAATTTAATTCGCGCTTATTAAATTCTTCGCCCCTTTACGCGTCTCTGTCTTTCACTCTTTTTACGCTTTAAAAGGTTATTGAGAAGATTATAGCAAAAATATTGCTTCTTACATTTCCAGTTGAAAGATGACTCTGCCCGCTGCAGTAGATAGAGTGCTATCTCGAAAAACACGCGAAACGTTGAAACGATACGTCGCGTCGCGGTAAAAGCAATTATGTATTCTTACAATTAGACAAAGATCCGACTCGTGCTCTTTCACGCCAAATTTGCCGCGCCACGACACTATTATACCACCGGCGGCGTATAATAGCCGCATACAAGGCATTTAAAGCGAAAACTCGCGAAACTCGCGGCGCAGCGAGCCCCGGCAAATTGTACGCGGCCTGTACGGGAGCAGAAGCAGAGGCAGAAGCCGAAGAGAGCTCCGAGAGAGAGAGAGAGAGAGAGAGAGAGATGGTCGTGGAAACTGCGCGAACCGGGAAATAGCCGTGAAGCCGAATCGAAACGTCCGAGAATCAAGAGGGAGACGTTCGGTTGATGGCTAAGGCGTTTAACCCCATTAGTACTGAATGGAAGTTCACCGTGGTCTCTCTCTCTCTCTCTCTTTCTATCTCCTTGTCTTTCCGAGTTTCCTGCGCGTCGCGTTTGCTCGAGCTCTCTTAACACGAAATCGGAGGGGGCTCCAAAGAGGATGAACAGACGACGTCTCAAGGCTTTCTAAAGCCGACACCGAGGCTCCCGCCTTGAAACTGGCTGCTGCTCACTTCACGTATTGATTTCCATTCTCTTACGCCTTACGCTCGCCCTTTTCCGCGGATTCTCTGCCCCTACCCTTCCCCCCTCCCCCGCCCCCCGTTGTCGAGCGAACATCGACACTTCAAAAATTCACCCGTCAAAACGGAACTAAACCGATGACCAAAGTCGCTATCCAAAGAAATCATTTTTTTTTCTCTCCTTTTCTTTCGTAAAGATTTCGTAAAGATACTCGAAAGAGTAATTAATCGATTGATTGGATTTTGGAAAATTTGAAACAGGCAGAAATGACTCTGTCGGTCCTAACGAGTCGGCTCTCGGCTCCGATCCTTTCGCGGTATCCTTTTTGCGGCAGGAGATCTCAAAGTGACGTGTTAAATGGTCGATAGGAATTAAATCATCGAAGAATCTACAAGTGAGCGAGCGGGAATCTGCACGGTGCTCGAAAATCCACGAGTTATCTGACCGAGTGCGGCTCAGTGGGGTGTGTAGCGTTAAGTTGGCGTTAGCTCATCGAATCGCTTCGATGGGAACGACGTCGGCCGCGATCCCGCCAGACGAGGGTTTTGATCGATCGTACGTACAAATCGTATTTCCGGTTTCTCCTCGTCACGGGAACAAATCGAGTTTTCTCTTTTTTCTTTTTTTTTCTTTTGTCTTTCTTTTTCTTCTTTCTATTTTCTTCCCTTCTATTCTCGTCGTCTTCCTTTTCGTTCGGCGATCGTTGTTTACATGATTTCGTATTGAATTTGAAACTAATCTCGCCGCCTACGTTCTTCGATCTTTCAATCTGTAATTTTCCAATCAATCTGTTCGAGAACGATGTGGTAATTGTTCTCTCTCTTTAATTCGCCAAGCTGTTAGGACTGTTTTGAACGTAAGTAGTTAGTTCCTTTTGTTGAAAAGTCTGTTGTTCCGTCGGGAGAAAGTAGCAAAATAGCACAACGTGCTACGCGAAGCCATGGAACTTCAGTCGATAAAGTGTCAATTTCAGTGACAAAATATACGTCCACGGTAACGTCAGCTAATCGTCGTGTTTGTACCTCCATCCGGAGCGATTTATCTCGTCAAAAGTATTAAAAAAATGGTACATGGTAGATATTTACTTGACCAGAAATGATCGCGAAAGAACGCACAAGGAGTTTACGAAACACACAGTGGAGATGGAAAATTCCCTTCTCGCGCAAATCAGGCGTCGAACGAAATAGTTGCAAGAAGCGAGGCGTTGGTAGGGAAATGCTATCAGATTTAATCAAGTTTTTAGGATCATTCAGGGCTAAGGTGGCCCGCGTGAAGGAACTCTGAGAGTAACGACGAGGACTTGATTCTAATTTCTGGGCGAGAGTTTCGAAAGTTTGACAAGTCCGCGCGTAGTTCGCGAAACCGAGACTCCATAAATTCTGTCATTAATTTGCTAATGGTTCACAACGTTAGCAGTTCCGCTAACAAGCTCCTAATTTTACGCCAACTTTACACATTCTTCGTCTTCCTCGCCGGAAAGGATCGAGTCGAAATACCCGCGAGACTCTGGTACAATAAAATTTGTGAAACTCGCACGAAATTTGCACGCAAACGCTTATCTTTTTATTATTGTGAAACAGTAGGATTCTTTACAATTTTTGTTCTGTCCTTCTCGCGAGTTTTTTTTTTTTTTTTTTGCGTAGTTTTTCCAATATCAGGGTTATAGATTTTTTTTTTTTTTGCCATAGGTTTCATTCAGGTGTGTTTTATTGTTTGAGGAATGGCATACTTTGTTCACCCGGTGGACAGTACATTCAAAACGAACATTCCATTTAGTTACAAAGTTGCGTTCTCTGCTATTCTGATTTAAAAACGAGTTTTCACAAGTTAAGCTCGAAAGTGTATATTTCATTTTTCGACACTTTTATGGTAAAACGAGTCGTCGATTTTTAAACACGAAAGCGTCATGTTTGGATCTAGTTTGCATTTAGTGGTTAACATGTACGTGTAGCGCGTATTCACGACGCAGTATCGAGGATAAAAGAAACTATCTTTCGTGTAACTATCTTTCGGAATTTAGAAACGATCGACGCCTGTTTTTCGCCTAGAACGCTCGTTTCCCGGGCAGGGAAATCTTTTCGTGTAAGAAAAGAAGGAGGAGGATGCAGGAAGCGATATACAAGGAATCGATCAAAGCGCGATTCGTGCGATTGTATCGATCAGTTTCAAAAGTTTCGAGCGTCCCTTTTATTCTTTGGCCTCGTCCCGAGTCTCTCCATCTTGAAACAATGTTACGAAACGAGAAAACATTAAAATGCCCATTCCTCTGCTACAAAATCGTTTATTTATAATTCTCGTAACGTAATCGTAACCGGTGGAAATATCGCATCTAGAAACGAGGCAAGCGCGAGAGAAAGACAAAGAAAGAGAGAGAGAGAGAGAGAGAGAGTTCCCTTTGCAGAGAGAGCGAAGCGTCGAGAGACAAAAGGAGCCTCGCTTCTTCTTCGCCTCGGCTAAGAAACGAGAGCAGCAACTGTTCTCTGTGCAAACACGCTGCCATCGACGACTACGACGACGACGACGACGACGACGACGACTCTTCTAACTGTTAAACGAAGTAAAAGAAAAAGAGAAGAGAGAGGGAGGAAAAAAAAGGGAGGAAAAGAAACGAAAACAGAGACAAAGAAGTATCAGAAGAAGTAGCAGAACACGACAAAGTAGCAGAAAGAGCAGGGCAAAGGAAGCTATCCTTGTAAAGGTCTCTCTGGGCGAGAGAGAGAGAGAGAGAGGAGAGAGAGGAGAGCTTTGAACGTGGAATTCCACACAGCCAGTGCACCCCTTTCTCCTTTCAGACGGAAGAAAAGAAAGAGGGTGTCGGTATTTTTATGTGGGGGCAGTTAGGAATTAATTGAATGACACAGGAGAGAGAGAGAGAGAGAGGTTGCCGCCTCTCGAGGACGCTGCAGGAAATATGGCTGAGGTATCAAAGAAACCTTCTATCTGTTTTACGCGACTGCCTCGCATTTTAAACAGAGCCGGCCTTCTGCTCGTCTCTTCTCCAAACCTTTCTCGCGTTTATACATCGATATATACTCGCACGCATCATTCGTATCAACGCGTTGATTCCTCCCCCTTTTTGGGTCTTTGGTTTGAATTTTTCTCCATTTTCCGAAAAAAAAAAAGAAAGAAAAAAAATCGACGCTCCTCCTATCCGACGGCTGACCACGGGCTGACGACGATGCGCCGTCTATCGAAACGTCGAAGCCGAACGTCGCGAGACGAGAGACGGCTGCCGATGGCAGAAGATAGTCGGACGTGGAGCTGTACGTCTCGCATCAAGTGTATTCGACTGTAAAATTCCCTCTTCAAACAGAAACGGGTGGCTGGCACATTTCGGCGACTGGCTAGGTCCAGGCTGAAAAAGATGGGGGTGGCGACCCGGAGGAATTCCCGGTCCAATACAGCCGAGAGAAAATTCACCGTTGTACCCGGCACACGTACGAAATGGCTCGATAGATAGATGGCCGTAAAATCTACGGCTCTGCTTTCCTCCGTGCTGGCTTCGAAGACGACAGTGCGAGGAAAAACGGGACCTCGTACTTACCCGGTACGTCCACGCTGCATAGCTGTATGCTAGTGCAGCCTCCGGCGAAGCCGCAATGGCGGAAACGAGCACGCGACTCGCAGCCGTTCTTCGATACTCGGCGATGCGACGTCGGATAGCACGCACGCGAGCCGTTGCGCGAGGAAGTGGTTGGCTGATACCGGTTTCGCGGCGACTCGTGCGTGCAAAATGCTGTTCTGTGAAATTATCGTACCACGCGCAGCGTACCTTGGAATGGAAAAGACGTTTGTATCGTTACGTTATCGCGCCTGTGCTTGCGTTGCGACACACGAAACTTGGAATTTACAAATTCGAGGTCGAGCCGATCGAAATGGCGTTGGTCTTTTACTTCTCGTCTCGATCTCGGTGGATAATTTCCAAGAGGACTCGCGACGCGATAAATTCAGCGAGAGGGCAGCGTTAAAAGGAACATCCAATCGCGTTACGTCTCCCGGCGGTCTCCCTCCGCGTTCACTTTTCCGCGTTAAATCAGTGAAACGATCGCGACGACCGTGAAGAATCCATGAAATTCCCATCGCAATAGCTTCACGTCCTGACAATGGCGAGGGTCGTTCTTTTCTTTCTTCGCGTTAACGAGCTCCCATACTAATGCACTCTTCTATTCCTTTTCCCTTCCTCCTCCTCCTCCTCCTCCTCCTCCTCCTCCTTGTCGCACATTTTTACTTTCGTTCGTCGCTAAAGTAGAAACATTTTTTTCGACCCTCAGGTGGTATCGTTGGAGATCGGAGACAAATCAAAGTATATCCTGCAGCGTATCTGTGTATCATTCAACTTTTTCGTTGACGATAACTTGTCTCCGCTCTCGTGTCGATCTTTATTTCGAGGATCCTTCTGCGAAATTTTGTCGTTCCGTTGATGACAAGCGACGACGCGACTACAGCACGCGCTGTATGACTAATAGCACGAAGAGAAAAACCGGCGATGGAAACCGCGCCCTTACGGAACTGCCGCGCGAGGAGGGTGGCTCTCCGAGAAAATAGCGACAGCGTGAAAAGATACTGCGACGACGACGTCGCCGTCGCTTTTGTCCGGCCGGTGCACGCTAGCTCGCGACAGGGTGAGATTTAACTTTAATCGGCGAGACGAGTTCTCCAAATCCACCGAGACAGATTCCTCCGTTCCTTTTAACGTTATTTCCGCATGGTTAGAAATACCTTGTAAAAAATTAATATCACGTAGCATCAATAGTATCACTTTGACCGTAACTGAGGTGACGAAAATGTACGATCTGGATTTTGAACGCGTATCGTGCACACTCGAGGAAGAGGAAGATAAACGGGATTTCGAAGGATCTGTGCCACGCGAGCGAAACGGTGGCGATGGAAGAAACAGCGGGACTTTCTGATGGATCTGATAGAATCGAGAAAGAAAAAAAAAAAAAGAAGAGGGAGAAGAAAGAAAAAAGGAGAAAAAAAACGACGAATGCCGTGCTGAATAAATATTTTGACAAACCGCTTCGGAGGGGCCAGTGGTACCCATGGGTACCTCGACAACTGTCGGCCTAATTTTCCCCTAAACATTTCCGGAGATTACATCGGATTCTCATTGTACTTGCCCCGTGGATCGTGGATTTGCTCTCGCAACGGAGATCCGTGTAGTTTTTGGACCGAGGTAAGCGAGTCCTCAATGCGCCGCGTAGACTAGCTGCTGACAATACGTTGGGACGCATTGAAAGATTATTAATTTACTTTGCCAAAAAGAAAATTATTTAGATCTCTGGCCGTTTTTACTTTCGGTATTTATAGAGCAACAGGGACTTTGAGCCGTCTCGGAATATTCTCTCTTGAACGAAACTTGTCTGTTTCGACGTCTCTCGATATGACTCGATAAATCGGCAAAACCAAGAGCCGAACACTTCGTTTAGATGTAACTGCCACACGCTGCTCGTCAATTTTTCATTCCCCTAACGAGATCGCTACTTGACGTTCTAAGGTACAGACCTGCTCGAAAACAATCGCACGATGCGTGCACGTGTACTCGCTTTTGGTGTGATTGTATTAATTTCAAATAGGCGTGTTCCGATAAATCGTACGATCTTTAAATCTTTTACTTGTGCGTTTCATCCGTCATCGTACCGATTAGGCAAGAGCGTTGGTTCCGCTGTCGATGAAAGGCTAAAAATTCCTCGAGTTTTCGTCGTGGACTGTACAGAGAGATCTCGTCAACGACGTTCCACGGAAGAATCGTTAAACAATCTTCAGCAAAACACTTATCGTACCATCGTAGCAACAAAATCCCCCCGTTCCTTTGAACGAACGTTTACATTCTCCCGTTCGCGTTTAAAGTGCACGTGCACGCTGCTCGGTTCTCCGTATAAAATAACGAAAACTCGGGGGAAAAACCCAACTTGGTTCAAGTGCAATTTCCCTGTTCATCGTCGGTTGTTCTCCTCCCCCCCGCCCCCCGCCCCCCTGGATGAAAATGGCGACGCTGCGTGAGGAACAGACGGGAAACGCGTGGATCGTTAGCGAATACGACTTAACAGGACGATAATGACGTCGCCACGTACGGATTTTTCATTCGATTTTCTGAAAGGTTCATTTGTGCACCACTGTACGCCCCTCTCCCCTTTCTCGTCTTTTTTCCCCACTCTTTTCCTTTCGTTTCGCGCGCGCTTAAACTCCTCGGTACAGGAACACGCCACACTGCGGTGAAAACATTTCTCTCTCTCTCTCTCTCTCTGTCTTTTTTTCTGAAAAGGACCCTCGAGTGGTCCTCCACTTCACGTTCTCAAAGTTCTGGACCGTTCTCCGCGTACAATAATAACGATTCCACCCGCACACCTGCTCTCAGAGTCTCTTCAGCTCCTGACTAATCTCGCCGAACGTGCTCTCGCTCTCGCGTGTCTCGCCCATATTTCCCTAACTAGGACAAATCGCCTCGACTCGTGGAGGCTTTCCCTTTTCAACTCCTCCTCGAGACGATTTCGTTTCATCTTTTTGCTTCTCTCAAAGACAAAGTATCGTTACGCGTTCTTCTTTGTAGAATCTCCGTTGTGCAATCTGCAAGTTTCGGCGGCACGTCGGGAAACACCGGTCGGGACGTGACGTCGAGGATAAAGGCCGGATGGCTGGCATTTGATTTCGAGAAATACTAGACGTAGATCGACAGCTACGCCTGGCTATTCCCACAGCTGATCATTCCGATACGTGAGCTAATTATGTCAAAACCCTCGGCGGACACGAGTCCCATGGGAACAAGCGGGAACCGCGGCGTCGACCACAATACCAGAGCCAGTCGATGTCATTGTGCACCTTGTGCCCGATTGTGCTCACGTTAAAAGGCCCCTTTCCTCGCCTTTATTTCCCGGTAACGCGGTTCAACTCTCATCTCTCGTCTCTCTCTCTCTCTCTCTCTCTCTCTCTCTCTTTCTTCTTCGTTCTCCGTTTTTCGCAATAACCAAAGGAAAAGAAACCCCCCGTTCTCAGCTATTCCAAACTGTCCCCCGACGTAGAAATCGCGATTAGGATTTGCTCCGTTTTCCAGCTCTCTGCGAATTCGCTGTAGCTGCGAGGATTACGAGTCGTCGAACACATGTCGCCTCTCATTGTACACGCGGCATTTTCCCTGCTTTTTGCTTTTTGTTCCTTGCAGCTATTTTGGGGTGTGTCGGGGTAGTTCGAGTCGAATAGTAATAGCCGGCTCGTGGCTAAAAATTATCCACGTGGTAAAATGATTAACGTATTCGGAATCGAGATCTCGCGGTTGAAATGGTCGAGTTTTCGAAAAGTTATCAACGTAGTGCCCGAGTGCCGAGACTGGTCGATGCGAAGATAACGAAGGTAAACGGAGTGGCGTTCGGTCGACGGAGAGGAGAGAGAGAGAGAGAGAGGGAGAGAGAGAAATATGTATATGTGGATAGCCTAGGAAGCCGATGGACGTACCTTTTCCACGCGATGCACCCGGAGAAGCGGCTCTGACAGATCCGTTGGCGTGGAATAACGCGTTTACGAGCTCTTTGTCCGGTCCGCTTTGGACCACGGACCGCCTCGTGCTACCGTTGCTGTTGCCGCTGCCGCCCTGGCTGTCGTCGATCCAGATCTACCCGAGCAGGAAAGCTCCAAGGTACAGGTTAACCCCGGCAGGTAATTGGATAATTCGGCCCGGAACAGCCAGGAGCAGCAGATTAAGCGAAAAATCGCGGACAAACGTCGCCGATAGCTGACGTGATTTCGCATATTTGCATTCTTTGCCGTGCTACCGCCGTAGAAAAAAATCTTACTGACAACTCGTATCGATCCTCGACGCGCAGTTTCAAACAACGCGAGGCAAGGAAAGGGAACCCTATCCCCGTCGGAATATAAACGTTCGAGTGCCATCGAGTAACCACCTTACAAAACACGAACAACAACGACAATCGACGATATCCACAAGAAGCATGCACTACCTATGTATACACGGCTCTCGTTCACAGTTGACGCCTTTCAGAGAATCATCCCCGTGCTCCGTTGACCCCTGAGCAGAAGGTGTACATCTGCCTATAGAGCAGTCGATCCCCTCGCTACAAATCGACGATCGACGATCGACGATGAATCGAGTTGTCAATGCACGGCCATTAATAACACTAATAACTGTCGGCAGCAAATTTTCGGGAAAACGTCCTTCGCGTAAGGATCGAACCCTCCCTCGGAGAGGAAAAAAAGGGAAGGAAGAAAGAGAAAAGAGGGGAACAGGATCGCGCGTATACACGGCTGAAGAGGTACTAGGTGGGTCAAAGCATGCGGCAGATTGGCTACAAACAGCGACACAACAAATACTCGAGTCCTCATTGTGCGAGGACTAGCGATGGGATCGAGTTTGGTATGCCTCGCCGACTGCAGGATATTTGTAATAATACTCGCTTGAAACACCAGATTCTCCAAATTTTCGATATCGTACATTTCACTTTTAGCCTTTCAGAAATTTTCACGTTTGCCAAACGTGTGATAAACTTTGTGCGCCTAGGGTTCAAATATCTTTGTACGTCGGTAGGGCCCAATCGAACCCATCGCTAGCACAGTGAAAGAAGAGGATGGATTTTTGAAGAATTCCTCATTTTGAAAACATGTCCGCAACAATGACGCTATTATGACGATCCTGCGTAGTCGTTCTCTCGACTCTCTTTCTACTTTTCCGCCGGTTTTTCTCCAATATTTTTACCTGCCGGTCAGTTTTACACGTAGTCAACCCTCGTCAGAGAATGGTTCCGCTGTTACGTGTCTCAATATAGCGCGGTAAGATATATGGGATCTCGCAGAGAAAGAGGAAAGAAAAGAGAGACAGAGAGGAGAGTCTCGTACTTTCTGAGAGGATGATTTTGCCGACAGAATGGAGGATGTTTGCCGGCGTCATATGGAATTTTGTACATGTTCGACGCTGGAGGTTGATAGATTGCAATTGGTCTTTCGGCATTGGCTTGTCGCAGGTCTGAGGGGATTCTGTAATAGGGGATTTTATAGATCGTTGTAATAGGGGATTTTATAGATTGCCCTGTTACGGGTACGAAACTCGTGTACTTTCTTATTTCCCTGTCAGCGTCGATCCCAGTGGAGAGTGCAAGGTTGATTTATCCGGTCAATCGTCCGGAACAACTTTTTTTTCCTTCCTAATTTTTAGCGATCGAAGAAAATACAACGGCAGAGCGACGCGCCGTGGATCTCTGCGCATTTTTAAATTTTTTGCAAACCATTTAGTTGAAGAGACGGCCACCAAAGTACAACTCTTTTACGTCGCTCTTCTAATAAAAACTCGTCGTTGTAAGCTCGTTCGTTTCGATCCCGTTGCCACACCTGTCGTTCCTCGGTCAATATTTGGAGTTTGTATTTTTTGAAATATCGGCGAAAGGAAGTCGGACGAGACGCAGGATCGCTCTCGGTCACGGCCCTCTTTCATCCTCTCGAGCGATTATCCTCGCCGAGTGCAGAAACGTTCGGCACCGCGAAGGTACTCGAGGCCAAGTGGGCATCCCTTGACTCCTCCCTCTTGGAAGTTCAGCGGCTTGAAATGGTTCCACGGGGCAGGGAAGGAGGGAGGCGGGGGGGTGTCTTGTTCATTCATTTCCCGGAAACACTTGTACGTCGAGCCGATTGAGACACCAACAACGGATGAACCGACCTTAATCGTTCGCTAACCGTTTGTCATCCCGTTACAGAATCCATTGTTCAGACTTTGCAAGTTGCCTCCGTGCCTGTAAAGTGTCTCTCTCTCTCTCTCTCTGTCTTCGTTTCAGATTAGAAAGAGCATAGTTGGCCACAACTATGACGTAAAATGACCCGACTTAATGGACGCTGTATCGAAGCTTTCTCGTTCCTTGCTCCATAGTGAATCCCGTCATTGTGTCACGGTCGTCAAATTTTGGAGAATTTTCCTATTTCGTACGTACAATCCTGGCGCGTGTACATTTCGCCAAGAAAAGAGAGAAAAAAAAAAGTAAAAATTACGAAGCGTAATCCATCCGCTAATTTCGCGAATTTACCTCGTCGAAGATAAATGGCTAGATAAACAAAGTACGGGGGCGAACGTTCCTCTTCCTGTCGATGGAACACCGGTAAAAACGAGCGAAGCGGTGTCCACGTCGGCGAGTAAAAGAGGGAAGCTCGTTTACAAACGAGAAACAGAGCCTCGCTGACGCGACGGCTCAGAAGGCACATTCATCATCCGAGGCAACTTCTTATTCCTGCCACGTTGTAGCTTCCCTTTTTCTTCTTTAGTTTTATCCAACTACGTCCAGGTGGTCCTCCGTTAATGTAATCAATTACACGGAACAATGACGGACCAGCTATTGAAATTTAGGCGATCCTTTGCACGTCGCCTGTCCCTCGGTGTCGCGCTATCGTTTATACAAGCGTCTCGCATACGTTTTCGAACAAAAATAACGTAGCCAACGCATCGCGAAATATTTCAACGTGATGGTATCGTACGGCTCGGCCAAACTCAGTCACGGTGGACTGAATTCGACGAAAGGGACTCTCGGTTTTTCCAGCTAACCAGTTATAACGGGCTGATTCGCTATCGGCGGTATCATGAAAAACAAAAGAACGGTGATCAATTATCGATTAAACGAGATTCTACGTAGAACGCAATTTATCATACTGTCGGCGGAAAGTCTCGGCCACGATGAATCTTTTCTTGGCGAAAAGCCGCCAAAGAGAGTTTCGCCGTCGTTAATCGTTCCTCGTGTAAGTTTCCAGCCGGTGAGGGAAGGGGTTTACGATTTTACTTTTTTTCTCTCTCTCTCTCTCTCTTTTACGATACTTCGATGTACCGTTCCACGAAAGAGAATGGAAATGAGGAACGAGGGATCTTTGAAAAAGATCTGAAAAAGTGCGGATTTAGCGTAGCGAGTAACTCGCTCCGGGAGAATCTTCCGTGGCTGTTTGAGAGAATAATAAATCGACTCTTGCGACATTACACCGGACGAGCCGAGTGACGGTCAGATTTTCTTAAAACTTGAAATAGCTCGAGCTTTTTATTTTCCCTGTCTCGTCGGAGATTCTTTCCACAACTGCTTCACCTTCTATTTTTCATCTACATTTCTGACTCCTCTCTTCTCCGACATTTCCTTCTCTAATCTCGTCTCTTCCTCTTCTTTCCTTCTCCTTGGTTGTTTTTCTCGGCGTTTACAACGGACGCGCAACACGAGCAGAAACTAACGCTCTAGAAATGCACGCTATTTGCTCGAGTTATTATCGCTCGTTAAGGACTGGCATTCGAAACTCGACAATTCACCGTCTTCCTCGCCCCTTTCGCAACGAGGGTCGTACAGAGAGAGAGAGAGAGAGTGCAAGAAAGAGACCAAGAGAGAGAGGGGGGGCAAGGGAGATTTAGCGACATTTGCCCCTGTTGCGTTTTTCGTTGTTATCCCTTTGTTACCGCGTGTTGTCCCGTTTCGCTCTTGATTTATGAATACCGATGTGTTAATAACTCCGTACAATTGATTACGCGTAACACAGCCTCCTTCAATTAGAGGATACTTTGCTGCTTATTTAAGAGCGTTTCATTCTACGACGCGCGAATGTTTTTCTGGCCGAAATTTGTAGCATTTCGTTCTTCTTCCCCCCCCCCCCCCCTCCTCTTTTTTTTCTTCATTAATGATTCTGACTGGCTGATTTACACTTGAAATTCTGTTCAAAAAAAAAAGGAAAAAGAAAAAAAAGTTGCAAGGAAATACTCGAGATGAAAAAAAAGGGGGGAGTTGTAGTATCTTTACGCGTGCCTCTGTTTATCTACGAGAGGGTACAAAGTAACGATGAAGGGGCACGCTCTCAAGTCAGTCGGACCGTCATAACTCTGCGCGTATTAGCAGCGCGCGATGAAGGGGTGCGCTCGAGTGGCCATTCTGTCGGAGAACGTGTTTTGATATTGTAACGTTTGCATTAAATATCAGTAGGAAGGGTGCCAAGCTCTAAGCCTGTCGTTTATTAGGACTTCATTAGCCGTATTGGATCCCCTGTTTCCCTTTGCTGTTTGCTCTGGCGCCGCGGTTATTTCAAATCCATCCGGTCGTAAGGCTGTTTTATACGCGCAACGACGAGATAGTAACAAATTTCTTCTCTCTCTTCTTGCTACTCGGTAGGTTCTTTCGCAACGCCGTGATAAATTACCGCTTAATTCTTCGTGGGTTGAAGGGAAGACGAGTGGTGGTTCACAATCGATAAACTATTTTTAAACGCTGTCGGCGTCTTCGCGCGGGATCTATAACTCGAACGTTTCGCGTCTAAACGATACGTCGTGGCGGCAACAAGGTTTAAATACCTTCGGACGCGGTTCGGCGTCGTTGAAGAAGCAATAATTTCCCGAAGAGCGTTCGGTTGGCAGGTATTCTTTGCGCGAGTGGAAAGTTGGCAGGACGACCGGGCGACAAAAATTTCCAGACGGGGCTAATTCGACGCGTTGTCGTCGTCAGCTACCCCCCCGAGTCTCGGCGCGAGTTATAAGGGAGATTTACGAGCGTATGCGATTGACGAAAGGGGGGAAGTGGAGAGAGCAGAGAGGGGGGAGAGGATAGCTCACGGTCGATTGACTTTCGAAAATGGGGCTCACGCGCGCGAATCGCCCAGACGATTCCTCCCGATTCTATGCCTAGCCGACGCGAGTGTGTTCCTTTCATTCGAAAAACCTTTTTCTCTCGTCCCCGTGTCTATAACTCAGCAATCGGCAACGTGTAAACACGCGTCTGCGTGCACGTCGTCGTGCTTAATAAATTAAACCCTCCTCCCTGGGAAAAAGGATAATTTCGTTTCGAAAGGAAGAGGGAGGCATTGTTTATATTTCAGTCGAATCGATGACTTTCATCCGCGAAGAAATTGCAGTGATAAAGTGTATAAAGAGCTCGATTAATCAGGGACGTGATAAGGAATTTTGTTCTTCAGAGTCTCCTTCTGTTACTCGCGTATTGTTCAAAAGTAAAAAAGATTCAACCTCTGCGATCCACAGAGCCTGAAGAAGTCTCTAAAGATATTCTCTCACATTTTCTATATAGTAATACCTTCGTCGTCGTAGATCGTGTATTTTCCCCTCCTCTTCGAAATCTTCCGTAAATAAAAAAGAAGAAGAAAAAAAAGGAAGAAGAAAGGAAAAGGAACGCGAGGAGGAGGAAGAGGAGAAAAAGGAGGGGCACGGATCTTCTTTCTTCTCTGGAAGCTGTTCGTTCTCCAAGAGGGTTGAACGAGCGTGGCTGAGGGGTTGGCTGCAGGGCGTTAAAACGTTAGCGAATCCCATCGTAGATAATCTTCGACTCATTGTGTCGGTGACACGGCGAACACACACGAAAGTCGGCAGCGTTCGGTGTCGTCCTCGCGAATCTTTTATATTCCGGCAGCCGCCGTGAAGAAGACGGGCCACCGTGTCGCAGCCCTGCCACGCCCTAATTTTTTGGGGGAGAGATTTTCCAAGAAGAAAAATAGAGAAACTTTGCGGGTCGGTGCGAGGTGTCCTCTTGGAAGAAAATATTAAATGGATATAGCGATAAAAAGATATATCAAGGAACGATTAGTCGCAACGTTGCGAAGAAATTTGAGAAACAATCTTGAAAGTCTTGAAAAGAAACGTATAATTGCTTTTTAAAACGTTGGGACAACGTCCATGTCTGGACGGTGGTTCGTTGATCGATGTGTCGTTTTATTTTCAGGTCACAGTGGCGTGAATCAGCTCGGAGGTGTGTTCGTCGGCGGTAGACCGCTTCCAGACTCGACGAGGCAAAAGATCGTCGAGCTGGCGCATTCGGGCGCGAGGCCTTGCGACATCTCTAGGATCCTACAGGTTAGCAATGGCTGCGTCTCGAAGATTCTTGGGAGGTTGGTTGAAATATTGCTCACTTTGCCTCTATTATTTCCCTTAGGAAAATCGCTCGGGAACGTTGGAAGGAAATTTCTCGATAGATAGACTCGCTCGGAGCAAAGAGTCGTCAAGGTGTACCGTATTGTACCGCAAATTATTATTATTGCAGGTACTATGAAACCGGATCGATCAGGCCCAGAGCGATCGGTGGCAGTAAGCCGCGCGTAGCCACGGCAGAGGTCGTGAGCAAGATCTCCCTCTACAAGAGCGAGTGCCCGTCCATCTTTGCGTGGGAGATCAGAGATCGCTTGCTCCAGGAAGGCGTCTGTACCAACGATAATATCCCTAGCGTGAGTACACGAGTTTTCTCTAATCGTTTCAACAGCTTTTCCATTCGCCCTGTGGTGTGTATTCCCAGACCACGGTTTCGCTTCTCAGCTCGTGCGTTCGTAAACTCGAAATTTGATCGAAGATACGACCCGAGTCTGATGGTTTTAGCGTTGAAAATAACGGGACGAATTTAACGCAGTACAGTTTGTTTCGACCAAACGGAGGATTTTGAAAGCCGCCATTACAGCGGCGAGCTTTACGCGCTCGCGTTAACGGAACATTAAATGAAACGGGCGCAAAAACGGGGGAGCTTTGGGTCCAATGATGCTTTCCACTGTAACAAGGTGACGACAGTTTATAAAGCATGTCGCAAAACACGCGTAATGGAGCTCGACTTTTGTAGGGTGGAGGTCGTAAGCGCGCAAGCGTATTGTCACCGGGGCTTTCTGCACGCGCACAAAACAGAGAAACGCATTTGCATAGAGAGTCGAGGGAAGTGGGTGGGTGGGCCGCGGGAGGGATGGAAATCAGTTTTCTGCGAGGTGACTACAAGGGTGTGTTTATGCCAACCGATGAAATCCCTGCGTAAACAGAGACAAACGACACAAATTCCATCGTTGTCGACCCCGTTGTAGCTATCGCGAACGAGAGTAATCCTATCACGCTTGATCTTAGACGCGACAAGGTGGAGTGAGAGGAAAAGAGATATTTCGGAAAATACTTTTCAAGAGCTTGAGACGTTCGTTCCGCAAAAATTTCTCCCTCCGGGAGAATTCCGGAAGAAATTCCCTGACAAACATTCTTATTAAAATCGACGCGCAGCATCGAGGAATCGCGACGAAGGGCTGGATTTCGCGGGACAAAGGAATCAATTAAGAAATCGCTGGCGGTGGTAGGAATAGCGCAGCGGATCAAAAGGAAATTTTTCCCTCCGGAGGTCCTCCCTTTTTCTTCGTGATATCTCCAAGAGACTCGCACTCCACCCCCTAATACGTAGAAAGCTCGCGACGGGGGTGGAGGGGCTGCTTCTCATGGTGGTCCCTCGTTGCCATGGATATTTGCATGCGTCCAATAAACGGTGGCTAAGGGGCTCTCGACTCTTGCTCAGGGTAAAAAACGAAAGAGGGTCGCTAAATTCTCTTTTCCTCTCGCCGCCCTTCTTCGCCGCCCTCCACCCCTTCTCACTACTCTTTCTTCTTCGTCTTTCTTTCCATCGCGCCTCGGTAATGGCTCCGAGGTGTATACGTATATACCCGGCAAGATGCTCGAACAGGAATTCTCCAAGAGAAGGGGATAATACCGAGACACAGGACGCTTTTTTCATCACCCTTTTTTTCCCTTAAAGTCGCGAGGAAAGTATTGGAGGCGAGATACCGTTTTGCGAGCGTGATACGCAGAGTGGATGGAAATAGGAGACGATTTAACAGCGACTTTTTACCTTCGCAGTGACAAGAGCCTAGTTTTCGTAGATTTCGAATGTTTGAGTTAAAAATATTTATTTATCGCTGAAACTTTTTCCCACGCCAAGTAGTTTTCTTTCTTTTCTTTTCTTTTTTTTTTTTAATGGTAGATTCGAGGATCCGTATGCGAGACTTGAAAATCTGAGAAAAGAAATTGGAGAAAGGAGAGGAAAAAATGTGGATCAAACTAAATCATCGTCTTGGCTGGAACGGTCGCGAGAGAAGAGAAATTGCTTCTATCGCGAATTTCCTTTTATTTCTCTCGATCCGCTCGATCTACCAACTCCACCTCTTTTCCTTGCAACCCCTTGCAGCGCGACGACGACGACGACGACGACGACGACGACGCAATAATTCTCGAGCGAACTGTACATAATGGAATATTACACGGGCCATTAAAGAAACGTTAATCTTGGCCACAACAAGTTCAGAAGCGCTTACAGGATGCTCAAACGCGGCCGGGATTATACTTTGTACACCGGCTTTGATCCTCCTTCGCCCTGGAGGTTGTTTCATTCTCTCCCTCCCTCCCTCTCTCTCTCTCTCTCTTCCTCCCTCTTTCTCTCTTTCGTTCTATTCGACCCTCCATCCGCGTAATTTGTTAAAGCGTTAAATTCCGCGATCATCCCGCCCCGTGTCGGAACACGAGCTTTTCCGCTGGAACTTACGCCGCCCCCGTTTAGGTTAATTGACTGCTCGTTTTAATTTCTCCGAATGTCAGTGTTTCGTGATTTGCCAACAGTTGGAATGGAATTCTTGGTGTTTCATTAGGCGCTTGTGCAAATCTGTTTGGTAGAGATACGGTTTGTGGGTCTGTGCGTTTGACGGGAAATATATCTGGAAATATATCGTTGCATCGTTTAATGTCAATGCAAATTATCTGCAAACGCTACTACGCTGAAAGCTTTCTTCGATTTTTCGCCATTCTCGTCGAAACCGAAGAAATCTCGGAAGCTTCCTCCCGAGCAGAACGGAACAGAATCGCGCGGCGAATCAAGAAACCGGAACTGGAAGCGTCGACGCGCGACGCTGGAAATGAAACGGCGCGGCGGCGCGCGAGCACTCTTCGTTTTCTGCCTCGATAAGGAGCGAAATAGCACGCGAACGAAATCGATTCGCTAACGTCGCTATCGTTCGAACCGTCTGCACGTTTCCTCCTCGAGTTTCGTTGTATCCTTTCCTTTCCTTTCCTTTCGTTCCGTTGTCCTCGAGCTCCGCCGCGTTGGAAGCTCGTAGTTCAGAGGCAGAAGAAAGTGGGGGGGGGATGAGAAAGCGGGGGTTGGACGGCGGTAGCAGCAGGGTAGAGGAACGTATTCCAAGCGGGTCGCGGTGATTGAGGGAAATTTCATTATTCTCAGACATTACCCCCGTTATTGTAATGCCATCAAATTGGATACGCTTCGTACACCCCCGTAAAACGGCCGGAATATCCTTGAATATCCGGAGTTGCCGCTTGCTCGAAAGGACGCCGCGAATATTTTATTTCCAATTTGGATTATTTTCAATTCTCAATCGTACATGTTTTTCTTTTTTTTTTTTTAACTGTCTGAACGTGTGTTCCCTCTCTCTCTCTCTCTCTGCAAGTTGTAAATCTTTCGCCGATTCTCGTAGAAACGTCAGGCCCAACTTGGAAAAACCAATATCAAACGAAATTGGAAGCCGCCGGTAAAAGAAACAAAAGAAACAGAAAAATCTGGAAAATCCTTTGGGGGAACGAGTTACTGTCGCGAAAAAAAGCGTCCAATTACTCCGGTCTGTTTAGGAAGTAGAATAAAACGAACTAACGAGAAAGAAACGGACAAAAAAAAAAGAGGTAGGCATTCTTTCTCTCTTTGAGAACGAACGGGTGCACGATCGAATGGACAATGATTTGACAAACCCGAAACGGCTGCAGGACGTGGCGTCGGATTCGAAATGTCCTGTGAAGCTTTCGCTATCCGTTTCGTCGTCGAATGCCGTTTCAGTCCCCGGTTGGATTTGAATCTGGCACCCGGCGTGGCGGACGCGTTATTGGTTTACTCGCACCACTGATTCCGGAATACTATCAGTGGTTCTCGGCCAATTCTCCAAGGTACCCGCGCTACCTCGCTAAAAAATTCTTCCGCCGCTTTAATTTTCCCACTGTCAAAAAATTTCTCACGCAAGTGGAGAAAGTATGGGCAGAGAGGCGGCTTGATAGAAATAGAAAATTCGTTTAACAGCAGCTTTGTACATCGAAAGAGTAACGTCGAGGCTTTTCTTTACTTTGCAAAGAAAAAATTTTCTCAATTTAAAGTATTTAATTTCTAAAGTTTCATCGTCACTTGGTTTTTATTAGGAAGAGTTTTCTTTTTTTAAGAATTCTTTGCCATTTTATTTTTCTCCTTTTTTTTTTTTTTTTTCATTAGAGTTAGTGATTTAGATATTTGTTATTCCAAATGTTAACTTCACGGTATTTAGATTGCCAAAGCTTCGTTGACTCGGAATAAAGGATAGTTACGTAATAACAGCGATGATACATACAGGAAGAAGTTTTCTAAATCAGGAGAGAACCACTGTCAAACGAGATTACGTTCGTTGAGCTGGCCAGCCTGACCGCGATCGTTCTTTCCGGGAGTTGACGTTGATGTCTCACCCCCGATGAACACTTCGAAATCACGAGTGGTTTCTATATACCTCTCGATCCAAAAGTTAAGGTTGCTTCTCAATCTTTCTACGAAAAAAATCAACGATAATTTATTTCGCCGTCGAATTCTAATCGAGACGATAGGAAGGAAAATTTACAAGAAAACTCGCCCCCTATTTTTTCATCGTTTCTGATAATGATAAGAGTGAGTCGTCGATCGAAAAGACTTACTTGTTCGTCGAAACGAAGCGACGCTCGAGAGTCGCTTTCACAGGTAGTGACCACGTGACATCTACACCATCGTTGTTTCCTCTGGCTGGCTGACTTAGGGGTGGAAAATCACGGGCACCGCAAGAGAGTTGAATCGGGGGATAGCACGATTTCCCGTGGTGGTCGAGCATGTTCCTGTAATTAATAGTCTCCCGCAGTGAATGGACCGTCTCGGGGACGTGTTTGCACGCTATTTCCACGTGCTAGAACAAACTGGACGAACGTTTCAACGACCAGTAGTCTCTATTAGCATCCTGGTCACGCTTTTCTCCATTTCTACTGCCGTCTCTTTCTCTCTCTCTCTATAATTCTTCGTTCTTTCTTCGTTTCGTTGAACAACTAAATAACAGAGATTTTTAATTGGTTCTAGAAAAGAAACTTTTTCAGATATTCTCTAAAACTTTGCGGTAAGATTCAAACGAATTAGAGATCGTAGGTCCGTCCGTTTCGATACTCGCAAGTATATGTAGCGGCAAGTGACCGCAACAATGCCAGCCAGAATCGAGAAATAAGACTCAGCAACTCAGTTGGTCGGTGGCGCACCGAGGTGGGTGTAAGGGAGTCAGATCTCAGCCAGCAGAAGAGGCAAAGTAATGGATGGCTGGTGGAAGCCGAAGCGAGTGAATTGTTGGCCCCTGTACGTCCGCCTTGGAGACACCCTCGGCTCGGCCTGGCCGCGTAAATCAATGCACCCCTTCGTCCTCTCGCGTTACCAACCTCGTAACCCTCCTTGCTGCGCCAGCCCCCTCCCCTCTCTCTCTCTCTCTGTCTCTCTCTTTCTCTCCGTGTCCTCTCACGGTCCTCTTCTTGGTTCCTAGACAGAGACAGGCGGCAGGGACAGGGTGTCGGAGACGTCCGGCTACTGCATTATGTATTTCTCAGCCGAACCACCACTAACTCTCACCCTTTTTCATCTCCTTGGTCCGTCGTTTCTTCCTACGCTTTCCTTTTCTTTCTTTTTCCACCGCTTCGTTTCCTTCGGGCTCGCGCGTAAGCTACGGTCCCCCGCATTTCCATGGCCGATCTTTCACGGGAACTGTCGGTGAAGTCTCCTTTCTCTTTGGCCTCTTTCGCCTCTCCTCTTTTTTTTAATCACTCGAGCGTCGACGTATCCTCGTAACATTAATTTTTAGCGAACGTAGGATCATAAATTTACCCACGTTTGTCAATCGTCTGTGTGAAATTTACAATGTCTGTTAAGACAATCCGTCCCATCCGCGCGTACACGTATTGCGTCAAACTTATCTTGGCGAACGTAAGACGGGCCAGAGGAAGACGAACGCAAACTGTAGTTTCAAGGCGAGAGACCAGTTTGACGAAAGCAAAAATAAAAGTACAGCTCGGCAAGATCGAAGTGTCTGATAGCCTGTTAAAAGGGAAATGTTGAAGACAATCGGTCAACCTGTAAACCGATATCCTTCGGGTATACCGGTCCGTGCGCGTATAATTCGCGTACAAGCCTCGTCTACAAGATGACACACGGTCGTTTACGCACGTCGATCGTCTCTGATTGGACGGGACAGCCGCCACACGGTGGTTGAACTTGAACGGCTCGGTATAAGGTTGCTGGCCCGGTTAAAGTTGACGTTAACCGCTTCGACAGAGAGGTATTCCTCTTCTCGTCGGCAGGCCTGCAGACTTTTCCGTCGCCGCGTTCCGAAACGCGGTTCGCTGTTAGCTGCTCTCCGAAGGAAGAAGCGTAAAATTCTCGATGCATATCTGACGCATATCATCCTTGCTCTTGCGCTGCGAGTCTCAGTCGCGATCATCGTCATCCGACAACCGATTGCGAGATATAATCATGCCGAAAATCACGCACGTGACCGATGCCCGGTCTGGTTCGAGGACCGTCGATGAAAAGCATCGCTCGGATCATCGTAGGAATCCGGAGGTGGATAGGGGTTGCTGGTGGCGCGTTCTCCGCGATGCGCGTGCAGGAGGCAATAACGCGCGACGCGTGGCGCGCTCGCCGCTCCTCTATTACTTTGGGGAACCCCCTGGCGCGTTGCTAAATACCGCGTCCCCCGTCTCACTGGCGAACTGAGTACCACCCCATGGGCGTCTTCGAGGCAGCAGCCCTTCCGTCGCCCCACCGAGAGAACCACCCTCCACGTCGTTCCAGATTAAAAGCTGTGATTATACGTGGCATCAGCCGCGTCCAACGCGCTAGCGACGGGCTCGAGCAGGTCGCGAGAGCGAAATGAAATTTTCAATTTGAAATTAGTGATTTTTAAACAATTTGACAAGACGGCTGTCTGATATTCTAGGATCTTTCGGGCCGAGTAAAAGTGGATGTATTTCATCTCTCTGGTCCCCGTTCCATCCGCTGCCGTTTCACGTTGCATTTCAGAATCGGCCTTTCATGTCTCTTCTTCGCTCGCGTGTTCCGCTCTGTGCCTTCTTGTTTTCTTCTGTCTCTCTTTCGCCCCGTATCCGTTTAAATTGCGAATACCGTGCGTTCCTCGACTTCTATTTAAATGTAATTTGTATCTTGCCCGCGCGATCGCTCGCGCTCCCTCCCTTCCACTCTCGTCCCTGCTCGTGATTCCTTTCTTTCGGTGGTTCGCGTTTGCTTGGATATTATCGCGTGAATTTCTGGACGCGTGTTCCTTGGCCTCCTTGTTAATTCAATGCCGCGATATTTCTGAAAATCAACATTTTTTTCATTTTCTTTTTTTTTTTTTCGTATACCCGAAAATCATTACTATTTCAGTTTTATATCCATCACGAACGAAATATTCTTTTTTTCTTTAAAGTTTTCGATCGTCTCCGACGAGCGTTACTTTCTCAATACATAAGAGTAACCGTGGCGCTCGGAAACACGAATACCACGATGTGACCAACGGCTCGGCCAAGTTTCTTGGTGCTTCGGACGATAAATCAAAGCAATGGCGATAACTCGTAGAATAATGGCCGGTTAGATAACTGTACGTGGGAAAAGATCGTCTTCGTTGGCCGGAATTGGTTTTCGCGGCTAGTTCTACTCGATATAGAGCCAGTCGGTTAATTTATGTCGTGATAATTCGATTGCCAATCCATTACGGAGTGTTCTGTTCGGAAGACACTTTTCCTGTTCTTTAATTATAATTATTTGATCGCTGAAATTCACAGTCGTTGAAAACGATGATTAACGTGCGATAACAGAGAGTTACAACGTCAGCGTTTGATTTTGGACAGAAGGGTGAGCGGTCAGTTGAATCGACTTAAGCAGAGGCGAGTACATAATAGAGCTGTCACGTTACACAATCGGCGGTGCACGCGTTTCGCGTCTCTCTTTTTTTCTCTCGTCTTTTTTTTTCTTTTCGGCTCCACTCTCCTTCGACTTGATCCAGACGGGATTTCCCACGCGGCATGGGGTGACTACGCTGATATCGTCGCTGCGTAGGGTGCAAGATTTATACTGCAAATCGGCGTATCGACGCGTGCCGCGCCGGGTTCACCCCAATTTCCACGCGCGCGAATTCGTTGCGATCGCAATTCCGAGTAATCGGCGAAAAATTGCGCCATTTGCCCGTTTTCACATTTGTTCCGTGGGAGCTCTCGTTCGTATCGCAAAACTACGACCGAGTAGATCCTTCCGTGTATTTAACGGGGAATTTAGTGATAGAAAAATATATGCAGAGAGAGACGCACGCGCACAAAGTTATTTGTCAGAAGGTGCTCTGCTCAGGCAGGATCACATTCAGCGTCAAATTAATCTGCGTCCGCTTTCGACACGTCGTTGTATGCTCAAAATGCAAACGCAAATTATACCCGTTACGGCACAACGAGAGGCGTGTTTGGAAGCAGAGCGTTAAATCATTGTCAAGTGTCAAAGTGTGCGGAAACCGCATAACACGATATACTCTTATTAGGTGGTGACGTATGGCGGCTGATCCAGAAATCACGTAACCTGTGATTTAGACGCTCGCACTGCGCTCCGTGGTGTTCCTGGAGCAAGAAGGGTGATTTAATGACAGGTTACGCGACAGATTTTCTCGTGTACCACGCGCCACGTTTATCGCTTAGCGGTACAAATTTGAGTAATTATTTAATTGCAATTATTATTTCGATGGGGATCCAATCTCGAAACACCCTGCGTACGTAAGCGGGACTCGTTCGCAAGCGGGAGTAGAGTGTATCGAGCGAAGGGTGCGACTCTTCTCTCGTTTCCCCATTCAGTTCACTTCCGTTATCCTGGGGTTTGGACCGGCCCCATACATCGCGGCTTTATTATGACAAAAACATCCTGAAATAGTAGTAGTTGGTCCACGTTGCTTTACGAGGGTTATTTAAAAGTCATGAAAGTCATAGTTGCGGATGTCACGCTGTTCTCGCCGAACGACTCGGTCATATCCTGTTTCGGCGTCATCCTTGCTTCGCGCCACCGATGAACATGTCGTAGCAAGTACTCTCTGTGCTTTGAATAGTTTTACGCGTCGCAGGTTCGAACGTTTGAAACTTAAAACTTTTCTACAAGTGCACAAATATCCACGGTTCAATGAAAGAGTGACAACGTTGGGTGGAACATGGTGTTACAACAGACACAAAAGAGCGATGGATATAATCCTTGGTCCGTGCCATTCGTACGAAGGACGACACGCGGCGAGGGCTCGTGAACACGTCAGGAACTGTAAGAAGAATCCGGTGGATCGATGAAATTAGCATGAAGCGTGAAGAGGGTGGCCCGTCGTCGAAAAGGGTGTCGGATAGAGACGTCATAATATTATCCTCGTTACGATTCGATAACGATGATAATTCGACGATCGTGCGGATTATCTCGAAACGAACGCGTTGTCACTCGCGAAGAATACAAATTGCAATTGTAGAAAAAAATAGGTTCAAGGGAGAAAAAGTAAAACAAAGAAACAGCGTAATTATGCAGAACAATTACTCAAACTTGATCAAACGCATCGACTACGATATATTTCCGCTCTCAAAAAAGAAAAAAACCACGTTGACAGAACGTGAAACTCCCTTGTTCACGATTGACCGAGGAAACGTGTCACCAATTTCAATGTTTGGCAAGTGGTTCGCCGTAAAACGTACGCACGCGGGACGTGGCATTGTGGGATCGATTTCTAGTATGGTTGCGATTGTCACGATAATGACGAGGGTGACACGAGGGCGCAAATGTTGTCGTGGAAATGGAACGAAGCAAAAGGATATTCGCGGTGAATAAAAAAAAAAAGAGGAGAGAGAGAGGAGAAAGAAAGAGAAACGGACCAAACATAGCCAGGACACTCGATGTCACAGCGGGATTGTCGTTTGACTGGCACCCGTTCTTTGGAACGTCGGCTTTGTCGCGGAAAGAGAGAGAGAGAGAGAGAAATACGGGGGAGGGGGAAGCTTCTTTGCCGCAACGACTTCTCATTGTACTCTGGAGCTCGTGACGTCGAGAAGTCACTCGACGTGGACGCTTTTGTACGCGTTTCGTGGCATCGCGTTAAGACGAGAGAGACCCAAAGAAACATCGGGTTTGTCCGGGCCGGCCGCTGGAAAATTGGAAATATCTCTCTGGATTCTGGTTACTTTATAAATCGCCTGGGAGAAGCTGGAGGTGGTGGAACGTGGAGGTTTCCCGTTTTGACGCCCCTCTGAAATATTTCAAATTTCCACGCGCAGCGATGAAACAGCTAGAGAACGGTGCAACAGCCGAGTCGACCCGCGCTCGGACTTTTATGCGAATTCATATTTTCCCGAGACTATAGTTAATTAATTCTCCGCAACTTTGCACTTTGAAGTCTCCTACAAATTGCTGCACAAAGCAAATTGTTCTTACGTGATTTCAAACGCGAATGAAATCCTCCTGCCGTCTCTTTCGAAACATTTTCAACGTAAAAATCACCGACCGGAGGTGTGTAACGCCATTATCTTGAAAAAAAGAAAAAAAAAAACCATTACGTCCCGTAACCCGTTGCAAAAACGGGAAAAACTCGATATCGAGAATGTTGATAAGATAAAAAGGAGAGGAATCCAGAGGTCCAGAACGTCAGAGGACATCGAAGACAAGTCGGGGGAAGAGTATCAACGACGTCTGTTTCATGTTTGGAACGTGTTCGCGATAGCAGTGTGTCCGCGTGTGCACTGAGGGGGATGACAGTACACTCCGGCTCGTGGGTCCGAGATGTCAGCTCGCTTCAACGCTGCGGAACCCTGACACCGGGTCTAACAAACCTTGGGGAACGAAAATCTCCCATGGCCAATCCGAGAACTTCGCGCGTAATCCTTGGACACGCGATTTCTCCTCTTCTCCTCTGCCACACCGCGTCTCCCACCAGAATACCATCGACTACGTAGCGCGTTTATGATATTTCTCGGGGATCGTTTTTCGTTCGTTCTTCGTTCGTTCTTTGATATTTGCGAAAGTGACAGACGCAAATTATTTCGTAATTCCTAAAATTCCTTGACAGTCTGTAACAAATTTTGCAACCCAGCCAATCCCTGCTACTTTGCCTCGTCTCTCTCTCTCTCTCTCTCTCTCTCTAGCTCTAGTGTCGCGTGAACAGCTGGCGACGCACACACGGAGGAAAAATACAGAGGTTTGGGAAATGAATTGCGAAACTATCGGCAGCAGGGTAACGTGGCCCGCTTTAGCTCGCTGGAATTCTTTTACGACTTGGCTGGGATTTATACGAGCTGTAAGTGACAGAACCGACGAAGGCAGCTCACGTCGGCCCGAGGATAAATAAAAGATACGAAGCCAAGGGGAACGGAGATGTACACGGTTTCCAGTTATTCCTCGACGCGTGCATACTTCCGCTTTCCGAAATGTAATTGCGTTCGACGAAACAAAAGGGAAGGGAAGAACTGAAAGAAATTCGTAGGACAAAACGTAAAAAAAACTTGGCACCGCGGAACGATAATTTTGGTAAGATCTGTAAAATAGAGTAAAAATTTCTCTCTCTTTCTGTCAACGTGGTACTTGTCAAATATTTGTCAACTGAAGCACGTGCCCCACGTACGTTGCGAAAGAATCGAGGTCTGAAATTAACTGTTGGAAACTCGCGATCAGTCCAAGGCAATTCTCCGAGCAAAGGCTGTGCCTTTCGTGGTGCCGGGAAATTCTGCTTAATTTTCCAACGAAGACTTGGAAATTACACTCTCTCTCTCTCTCTCTCTCTCTGGTGGTACTTGCGCGTCGATCGGCGGAAGTAGCATCGCGCGTGTAGAGGCGTGTTTCGCGCCGCAGACGCGCGAGTGCGTACTTAGGTTGGCAGAAGCCAAAGTCCCCTTGGAGTGACGCGAGACGGATATAATTGAAGGCGGAGGTAATTAACTCCCTCGTGGAGCACACGCCGCTCACCGCATCGTTTTAATTACCGCTCTCATCGCATTTCATCGGGCAGAAGCGCTCTCTGCCCTCCTCCCCCTGCTCTCTCTCTCTCCCGCACTCCTCCCAAACTCCTCTCTGGTCTTTCTCTATCTCGATCGAGAATCGAAGTGTTTCGCGTATTTATAATAAATCCAATACCACTTCAGCCAATGTGCAATCTGCTAAAGACGTCCCTGGGAACCGATACTCCACGAGGACAAGCGCGATTCGAGGTAAACGAGCGACGGAGATTTCTTTTGCGCGTGTCCCCGCGCAGCTCGCGTGCTGGAGATTCCTCCGGAGAGTTACACGTTGATTGTAGATCGTGGGTCTTGAGAAACGCGAGATTGTCGCAATTAGTCCGTTTCTGGATTTCAGGTGTCATCTATAAACAGGGTGTTGAGAAATTTGGCGGCACAGAAGGAGCAACGGCAGCAGCAGCAGCAGCAGCAGCAAGGAGTGGCTACTGTCGGCGTTGGAGTCGGTGCTGGCAGCCCAGCTGAGAGCGTTTACGACAAATTGAGGCTGCTGAACGGGCAAACCACTGGCTGGCCGAGGCCCAATCCATGGTAATTTAAATACTTTTTCCGAAAATTTCACTTGCTGTTACGTTTGAAAAACCTTTGAGAAACTTTTCGTGAAATTTCTTTGACAACGTATCTTCTCGTCAGTCTCCTCTCTCGTTTTACTCGGGTGAAAATTCTCAAAGTCCTTTTTGAAGAAACGAATAGGATAATTTAGTTGAGAAAAAAAAAAGAAAAAGAGCACAAAGACCGCGGTCTCTTCCGTTTCAAAATTTTATTTCGCATTAGGTATCCATCTGGAGCTGGCAGTCCGTTTCCATCCCTGCAGCCCAGCTTGAGTCCGAGTCATTGTACAGCTCTGCCGCCGGATCCTGCGGATATTCTGCACGCAAAGAAGGGTAAGTGAAACACCGATAAATTACGTTTCGTTTAAATCGCGCGTCTCTCTTCAGGAAAGGATTTGATTCAGAAAATTTCTCGCGCGCGCAGTTCACTTCTGCTCAATGGTTCGTCCTAAATTATTATTTGGGAATTCAAATCGGATTTGCTCGCATGAGTAATGTATGCAACGCATACCTTCGTACGTGCCACACGTTCGAGTGCAGTAAGGCCTTCGCACGTGTGTAAAAGTGGCCAGCGTTGAGAAATCCAGGCAAGAGAAGAAAGGTGGAGGGAGAGGTGGTGGGAGGGGGGTTTACACGCACGGTGAAGGGGGAGGGGTGAGGGGGTGGTTTCGAGAATAGGGGGAAGAGGCGGCGCGTTTTAATTAATTAATCTGCCGGCTGAAACGATACTAATATCAATGTAATTCCGTCGGCGGGCCCCGCGGTTTGCCGCATGCGTGTGCAGCGCTTTTCCGGTAATAATTGTTACGTTTAAGCGAAACGAGAAGGACACAGACGAATGGGGGTGTAGGGGGTTGGATAGGGTGGAAAGCGTGGTTGCAGTCGACCGACCAACCCACACGAAATTGTAACTCAACCGACGGAATATTCTCTCTCTCCCTCTCTGTGTGTGTGTGTGTCTTTCTGTCTCTCTCGTACTCGTTGAACCAACCCCTTGTTTGCCTCTCTTTCATGGTACACGAGCATGCACGCGTTTCCCTTTGGCGGCATATCAAACGCGCGATTTCTTTTTGGCCGGGCGTTTTCCACCGCCACCGGGTGGCGGATAGTGTCACGAGCAGCGAAAAACCAACGTGTGCGTGATTTCGATTCGCCCGTTTTTTACGGTCGAGCCGATGGAATCTCACCGTCTACGTCGTGACGCGACGTTTGGACGGGGAATCTTAGAATTCAGAACGATCGTTGGACTGCGGATTTTTGGCGAGGTCGTGTTTTCAAAGAGATACGATACGAAAAGGAGCATGTATTTAGCAGATACTATCGAAACTTTACCAACCAACCATCAATGTTTCGTACGACAAATATGCACATTACGTAAGTGCGTAAATTACGTACGTTCTTGTACGAAAGATGTCTACGAAAATCAATCAGATTAATAATTTCGCGAGGCAAAGTCGTTCCGCCAGGAAAGCGTGATTAATCGAGCCCCTCGATTCCGCGCAGGACGCGTTATTATTTTGTATTCCAGAAGGATAGAAGGGATACAATCAAATATGGTAACTGTTGCGAGCGTTCAACCGCACGCGGACCCCGGGGGCCGGATTATCTCCGCGTAGCTGCGGGCTTGCCACCGTTTATAGGATAACCCGTGTCAGGAGGGTAGTTTCTCTCTCTTCTCTCTTTCAATTTGCTACCTCTCCATTTGCCCTATCTGCATCCCTCTTGTCTGAGATTCAGTCGGTTCGTCCTCGTCCTTCGAGGTTTTCTCCTCTCTGTCGCTTCGCCCGCCAGTTGTTTCGACAGCAACCGATTCCGAGAGACGGAAGTCGCCTCGGGCCAATCAGAAACGACAACTGGCACACCGAGGTTCCCCGAGAGCAAAGCGAAAGCAGATTACGCCGCAATCATCGCGCTCGATCCTTTACCAACAATCCACGTTGCTCGCTGCTTCTCGCAAGCTGTCGACAGTCTCAAACAGGCTCTTTTTTTCCTTTTTATCCTTTTCTTGAAAGAGAAATTACGAAGAGACGATCGGAGATCGATGATCAGAGTCGCGAGATGACAAATATAGTAAAATAGAAATTTGCAATTTAGTCGTACGCCTCCTGCACGAAAAATGTTTAGTTCGCGTCGTCGATCGTCCGGCCCGAGAGAATCGCGGTCGATCAGTTTTTCCAATTGAAATGAGAACGCAGCCGCGATCGCGTCGGGCAGATATTGAAATTCTGGGATGCCATTCAGAACTCGTCGTTCTTTCTATCTTTTTCTTCCTCTTCCTCTTCTTCTTCTTCTTCTTCTTCTTCCTCTTTTTTTCACTCTCCTATCGTTCGCCTCGTAGCACGGGACCCGAGAGGTGAAAAAACAATGCCCATACGACCCGAACCCTCTTTCGTTTCGATCGAGCACCGAGTCTCTTTGCGCCCTTGTCTCCTTTTCTTTCTTGCCCTCTCTTGTTCATCGTCTCTGGCGTCGTCTCTCTTTCTCTCTCCTCTCTAGTTTTATTCCGGCTTCCTCTCCTTTCTCGCCACCCTCTCTCATAGAATTCTCTTCTGCATGCCGCTGCTACTGCCGCGTTTCGTCTCGTCTCGTCTCGTGTCTCGTGTCTCGTGTCTCGTGTCTCATGCAAAACGGCACAATGCAACTCGGGGATGCATTGTGGATCAGCCTCAGCAGACACCCCGCCGATACCGACGCCGACGTCGACGAGATCGCGTACAAGACACCCACTGATCTGTCCTGCCATCGTACACGGTCGTTTTTTAGTCTGATATTTTCAAGAATCGACAAATCTTCAAAGTTGAAATATGAAAGAAATCTCAGTTCGCCGATCAACCAAAAAATTTTTAACTCGTCGCGAAGCAACGTTCTTGGCGTCCCACTTGATGTTACATTTTTCATCCACGTCTCTTCCAAATACCTAACCTACTTACTGGCACTCGCGTCGAAACATGTTCCAAAATATTCGCTCCGTTATTATTCTCTCTCTCAACGTCTCTCTCTCTCTCTCGGCAGTCTCGGTCCCCAGCGATTCCTCCAGTTCCATCGTGAGGGGCCATCATCATTCTCACCAATGGAAGGTGAGCACACAGAGTTCTCCGCGGTTGATCTCTGGCTGAGATACAGGGGTAAAACAATATAATGGCCGCCCTGGTGCACCCAGGAAACCGAACCTGGTACTGAGAGCATTATCGTCGACCTCTTTATCTGCTGCACCCGATCTCTCTCTCTCTCTCTCTCCCTATATATATATATTTTTTTTTTCTTCTTTCTCTACTCTCTCTCGCAGGCGCGTTTTGTCGTCTCTGCGTTTCTCTGCTCTGCTTCTACTGCTTCGTCTTCTGGAGCTCCCCATGTCCCAGTAGGTAGGCACCGTTGCAACGATGCGAAACCTTTTATCGTCGAGCAGGACAATACGCGGTATCTCTCCCTCTCTCTTTTTCTCTTTCTCTTTCTCTTTCTCTCTGTAGCTCTCTCTGTCTTTCGTCGCTGGTTTGGTTCGTCGTGGAGTAAGCATCGTCCTCGTTGTCATTGTTCTCGCCACTATCGTGGATCCTCGTGGAAACGCGCGATCCGCGTATTAATGGTTCCCCGATAGCTTTTGTATACACGTCGTCTCTCTTTCTCTCCCCCTGTCTTTCTCTTCCGCGAATGGTGGATCCTCCCGCGGAAACGAAGAAAAGGAAAAGTTTTTTCAAAAGAAATTCAGAGGGCTTTTTTCTCTCTCTTTTCTTCGTTCGTTGTTCTTTTTTTTCTTTTTTTTTCGTTCTTGCGGCTTTTTCGCGTTTCGTTTTGTCCTTTGACCTTCATTGTCTGACGAAAGTGGAGGGATCCGCGGGAATTGTCCGACGAGACGACGCGTGTTCGACGCTCGTCATCGAGATTTCTCTCTCTTTCAACTTTGGCTTTTGAAAATAATTGGCACGTTACAAGGGATCGTGGTTGGTTTCTCATCCTGCGCGACGCGTTAAGGTCGCAATTGAGTCTTCATTTTCACCACATCCTCGACAATCGCTTAAAAGAACCACTCGGGGGGAATCACCCTCTCGGCGTTAGATCCACTCGAAACGTCGTTGGCGGGATTTATTATTCGACGTATCGAATCTCTAACGCTCGTGTGTGCGCAGGCTCGGTCTGTTTCAGCAACATTTTCGCTAATATTTTTATTACACGGCAAAAGAAATTGGAAAAATCAAAAGTATCAACTGCGTAACTCGCTGAAATAAACTTCTGGGAAAAAGAAATTCCAGAAGCATTCTTCCGAGACTGAAACTGGAAAATGGGAGGTCGTCCGATTGCTCGTTAGATCCGCGCGTAATGAAGGTAAGGTGGCCCCGCGGCTCGATGGGCGAGCGTTTGCAGAACTCCCCCCTCCCTCATTCCTGGCTTTTTTCCCATCGTTCGCTCGGCAGCGTAGATACTCATCGACGTGGCCGGTTCCATCGCGCCGCGGACCGGAATAAAACGGAAGACAAAGGAGCGTGCTGCTTGCCAGGATAACGCCGCGCCGCGCTAGCTCGACGGAGGCGGAGGCGGGCCGTGGAACGACGCGGGGGCGGGTGGTAACATCGTCGTGGACGGTAACCGGAGCCACGACGGGAGGTCAGTCTTCCAAGATTGACGAACACGATAAATCGAGCGCTGGTGACACCGGTTTGAATGACTCGACGCGACAACCCACTGACCTGCGAATCCAATGCATAGAGTTTCTCTGTCGACGCTGCCGAGACGAGAGACCGGCCAAGAAACGTCACCGGCGAGGAACACCTTGTAAATATGTTCCGTGTTACGCATCGAGGCAGCATCGAGGAACGGAGGAGAGGGAATTTCGATAATTGAACCATCTCATCGAGGATCAAATCGTGAATTTCAGTTGTTGTCAGTTTTGTTCGCTCGGTGTTCTCGATAACTGGAGCCATTTCGGGCTAGCTTCGGGGTAAATGATGATTTTAACAGAAAACGGCTTCTAATAAGAGCCAACAGGATACCAGTTGTTTCAATTTTATCTCCTGACAAACGGTGATTCGTTCGAAAGACGAGTTAACCGAGTGAAAGAGTATGTTCCTTCCGCGGAAGACGGGGAGAAGAGAAGGAAAGGTTGCTCGACGCGTGTAGCGTGAAAAAAGCCGCGTGCATGGACACGCAGGCAATTTATACGGGCCGAGTGAAAAAGATGGAGCGTGAACGTGGGCGAATGTCAATGCGCTCGCATGGCGGACAGAGCGAGCAAAACGCATCGTCGAGCTTTTGCGGTGAGCCATGCGCGGTGGAGGCTCTGCGGTCTTCCGCAGGGAGAAAAGTTAGCCTATATCCCGTCTGCACGCGCGTCTGTCTACGTGTACGAACGCGCGTGTACACACCCACGTACGTCGAAATAACAAACACCAGTGTTTTTCTCTCGTTCTGTGTTTTGCGATACCCACCCTCCCGCGTACGTACACACCGGCGCGTGTGCGCTTGTCTGCGCGTGTCTGCACGAACGTACAACCGAGCCGTGTATGCGAATCATTCGATACCGCGGTCAGCGCTATTACGAATTCCCGACCGCATCTAGAAATCGATGGTCGAGGAAAAATTCTTTCGTTCCAACTAGTTTGGAAAATACAGGCCGGAATTCGCAGATGAAATTCCGCGGCCGCAGCAAATACGTGATCTGGCGCACCGTGATCGTTTCGGCTATGGCCGATCGATTTCCAACGTGCTCGGTTTCCAGCCCGTGTTTCTATCCCGGCCGATCTTCCGGTCTCGCCGCCGCGCCAATAAGACTCCATTTTATGCGCGAGTTCGCTCGTTATCGCCCCACTGTACCGTCGTCATCGGCTGACGCTGTGTTTTTTCGTGAAATTGTCGTGGATGTCGTGTTCGTTGCAACATTGGAAATGAAGACAAACGAAGGCGTCGGTCGATGGATTTCTGACCCCACAAATGAACATTTTTTTAGTGGAAAACTGTATTGTAAACTCGTGACTAACAAATTATCATCTGTCGTCTCGCGGAGACACCGAGACACGAGAAACAATAATCCACGCAGCGGATCACTTGCACAGACCAGCGGCTGCCGGAAAAAACAATTTTCCACTCGCTCCGACGATCAATCTTCCACCTTGGCTAACTCTTTCTCTCGCCGAAGACGACAATAAAGATCTATCCGTCTTCGTCCCGCCCCCCCATCCCTCGTGTAACTCTTTTTGACACGGAGCCTTCTCGTCTCGGGGCCAGGCCATGCTCAATCGAGGGAAGCGCGTGAGAGGGTGACAAAGTGTCTCAGCCGCGAACGGGATAAGAAGAAGGGGCTGTAGAGCCGGGGTGTCGAGCTACTGCCAGAGGAGAGATCTCTCTTTCCTTAACCATCGTTTTCCTCGCCCGAACAGAGCACAGAGAGAGAGAGAGAGAGAGAGAGGGAGGGAGAGAGAGGAGGGGCGGCTCCAGGGTTGACTGATCTGCCTCGTAATGCCAATCGATATATGCATGTATATAAGTAGCGCGTTCTTCTTCTCTTTCTTCGAGGCAACGGTCTTTTAGGCAACGTTCACACGCGCGGCAAACGTGGCCAAAACTCCTGCCCCCTGCGCCGCCACCGGGGGATGAATATAACGTGACTCGCGTGTGAATAACGCCGAGTACGTGTTACGTGTGTATAAAGATCCGCGCGAAGATCCGTTTTGTAAAAGGCACTCCGGCTGCGACTTCCCGTGCTTCGAGCCGTGGGCGGAGTTGGAGGGTAGCAGGCAGTTTAAGGGGAAGTCGTCAACAACCCCTTGGATGTTTTTTTTCTTTCTTTCTTCCTTTCTCTCTTTGTCGCCTCTTGCCTCTCCGCGTTCCTCTCCGATTTCAGGCTGACTCTCCTTTCTCGCATAGTTTCTCTTTCCCCACAGCGAAGTTCTTGACTAACTTTTGCACGTACACGCGTGTAACATCGATTGGGTGGATGTGCATTTTGACGTTGGCAAATGCCTTTTCTCTTTCGTTTCTGTCGTGTTAATTAAAAAAATGGCAGGAGAGGGGAGGAGAAAACGAACAGCGGAAACGAAAACAGCAGTCAGATGTCACGTTCGGATTTGCAAAAGCGAATCGGGAATATTAGGTCGATCGTCGAGTGAAGTCATACGAAATTCCTCGCGCATAGGGATCATAATTCAATCGTCTCTACTACGATGAGCATGCTCGTCCGATTGTGTAACATTATGTAATCCCCCTCCCTCGGTGATTGATCTGCCTGCTAACAACACATTGACTTGTGTAATTGATAGCGCGTCACACGCCACGCGGTTAGGAGTCACCTTATTTTTCCATTATTCTTCGTTCCACGTTTAGTTGCGTCGTTTCGCGCAAAACTTGCGATACTTTTCACTCGACGCGCGTACATTCGAGACGCGAGTTTGTCTCGATTAAATCGCGGCTGAATCTTCGTTCGCACCGCCGTGTCTCGTGCACTGCGACCCACACGAAGAAAAAACAAAAATTGCTCGTCGAGTCGTTGGATGGTCGAGCAACAAGATCGCGCAAAGTGAAAGCAGACACGGAAAATGAATCGCGATCGATCTGGTCCCTTCCTCCCCTCCCCCCGTGCGCCGTATTCGTCGTTAACAAAAACATCGAAAATCCGTGGCAGAGCGTAGGAAGCCGGGAGGATTCCTCCGTCGAATCCTCCACCACCTTCTCCCCCCCTTGCATCCATATTAATTCGGCGATATTAATCAAGCAGCGAGTTCTCGCGTACAAAGGCTCGAACCGATGTAAGCGCAGTAGGAACTTTATTGTTTTGGTACCCTCCGGTTCAATATCGACGTGCCCTGTGACGCAATGCGTACGTACACTGGTTGCACATCACCCTCGCGCGTCGCCTATCCTGTGCATGTATACGTGTATGTATATATACGAGCGCGCTCGTTCAAATATTCTGAAAACTCGACGAAGCAAGAGCTGCTACGTGTGTGCACGCGACAGAGGGCGTTTGCGTGTGTTTGCGTGCCTGACGTAGACGTAGACGTAGACGACACACACACACACACACACACGCACACACACGCACGCACACAAAGGCGGAGAAACGGAAGGATCACAAAGGGTTTCCTCGTTGCGAGCAAGCAGCCAGACGGGCAAGTAAAAGCAGGTGCCGACTTCGAAAGAGAGTCGAAAGAGAGTTCGACGTGGGCTGTCGACGGGGGGGATCTCCAATCACTGGCAGGCAGCGTCTGCCATACGTGGGAGCTACCGCTGACTTTCAGAGCGGGATCTACCTTCTCTTTCCTTGCGCTCATTGTTTTCTCTCCTCGCCACGCGAGAACCCGGCAAGCTGCGAGACAGCAGCGAGACGATGTACGTGCATACAGTTGAATTCCGTCTCTCTCTGCGAAAATAGGTCGTTTCTCCAGCTCAAGAGAAAAGAAACAGAGATGAGAAATCTTCTATCGAGTTCATTGAACGATTGATCGAGGAACGGAAAATTACGTTCGAGATAGAAACTCGGAAGAAAAGGGATTGCAGAGCGAGATCGTGCGACTTCGGAGGGAACCGAAACCGAAACCGAAACCGGAGAACCTGAGAATCGAGCTGCGCCACGACCACCCGCAAACACGGGAGAAGACCAAAGGGCACGAGAGGAAGAAAAGACGCGAGAAAGAAGAAAGGAATAACGTAATGGAGAGAGAGAGAGAATTGTAAAAAGAGGTCAGGGGCGACGTTTCGTTGCCGGCGAACGAACCTGACTCTCTCGAGTCCCGGATCTCGGGGGTTGCTCTCGTTCCTCTGGTACTCTGCGATTGTGTAGGGGCCACGAAAGGGGGTAGCTCGGTCTCCTCGCGCCCTTGCGCCGCGGGCATCCCGCGTTCTCTCTGTGTTCTCGGTCGTTTGTCTCGCCTCCGCGAGTGTCCAGATTAAGAAAATAGCGGGAGGCTCCCGCAGCGCTTATGGGAACCTGGCCAAACCAAAATCCTCAAAATCCCACTCTTCCAGTGGGAACCTCTGGACAGAAATTACCAGAAAGAGAGAGAGAGAGAGAGTAGGAGGATGTTGCTCGTCAGCGGAAAGAATTATGCTTTCAATTCAATTTTAGTAGCGCCAAAGTATTAATTTTCTGGAACTGAAGCGGGTAATTTTATTAAAAAGTAAAAGATGGGGGCACGAAACGTAACTTGACAACATAACTCGACGCATTTATTTCGCAGTTATTTCCCCGCGAAAATACGCACTAGTCGCATTTTCTGTCGTCGTGATAGTCATCGGTAGACCGGATATTTGCGTGTTGAATTTCACAGTAGTCGTTGTTCGCGACGCAAGGGTAGATTTATCTGATGGAATATAGCGATGCAGCTGCAATACCGTCTCTTCCTCCGTTTCAGGGCTGATTTAACAGAACGATTAACGTACTTGAGGATGATTCATCTAAAAAGTGTAGCGTTACATCGTAATTTGCGTAATCATCGTTCGCGCCAGGTGAAGAATAATATTCAGTTTCAAGTTTTTGTATTTTGATACGAGGTCAAGTGACGAACGCACGAGAGTCGAGGAAAAATTGGTAAATCGCAGAAACCAAAGTGACAAAGGCTCGGAAACAGTAAGAGTAAGCGACTCTGATCTTAAACTTGGAGTAATTTGGCGCGGAACCAGTTGTTTAAAATTTCCACTCTGTGTGCAATTATCTCCACGCACACCCCTAAACTCGCAACGCTTTCGCTCTCGCTTTGTGTACTCTCTCTCTCTCTCTCTCTTCCCCCTTTTTTCATTTTTTCTGTTAAAAATAACACCTCCGGACGAGAACGAGAAGACAGAGAGGGAGAGGAGAGAAAGACCGTCGCGACAGAGAAACAGGGGAGTGAAAAGTGGCGGAGGTTACTTCCGGAAAAATTAATATCTCGTGGGAAGGACGATGTACCGGCTGTTAGCTCAAGTGCAGACGTCGCGAGAGCAGAGGGGACCACCGACGGGAAACTTTGTTTTCCCGAGCAACTTTCAACGATGAGTTCAAATACGTCGCACGTTGGTTCAAACGTTCGCCATCTCGAGAGTGAGAGAGCGAAAGGAAAGAGAAGAAGAAGAAGCGATATATTTCTAAGAATTCAAACGCGATGGTAATTCGCGCGAGTACTTTGATTAAGTATTGTTCGAAACAAGTTGGAAACTAAGAGCAGATATCTTTCGGGAAGAGTTTCGAGCTTTCCTCGAGTATCCCAAAGAAACTCTGATTCACGACCTGAGCTTCCAAACGCGACCGCAGAGCTCTCTCTCTCTCTCTCTCTGTCGACTGAATTGGTTTGCTCTTCAAGATCAGTTTAATTGGTCTTGACCGCTTGACCGGAGTAATTGGCCGATCCGAAATTCGGTTTTGAAACTAGCTGCTGGTCGAATCTTGAGGCCATTTGAAGGCCTCCTCGAGATCTCTTTGTTCCCGGCCGGACGGCCAGCCATTGTTTAATGTTTGAAAAGTTGGAGCAGTTTGCAGTTTGCTTCGATTGTTTCCACGTCGATTGTTAAAGACAGGCTCTCTTCGCGAAGATTCTCGGATTTTCCGATTGTGTTAGCTCTTGCCTCCAAACTTTGGGGATTAATGGGAATTTGTATTTAATTAGACGAAAAATTGTGCGTTTGAAAATGTTTGATTCGCGACTTGCTAAATACCACCGATCCAATGCACCGTGAAGCAAGAAGCAATATACATGTATAACCATTGTTGGCGAAACGAGTCTCTCTCTCTCTCTCTCTTTTCCTCTATTTCTCCCGTTTCTTTTTGCAATTTTTCCGCGACCAGCAGGATCAGATAGGAAAGGAGTGGAGAGGAGAGGAGAGGAAAGGAGAGGAGAGGAGAGGAGAGGAGAGAGGGAGACAGAAGAAAACTGGTCCCGCGGTGGTTGCGGGATATGATGAAAAGCACGTCGGTGAGGGACGCGAGGCGAAAGGGGAAGAGCATTTTGGTGGGTTGGAACGTGGCTGTAGAATTTCAGGAGGATCCCTGACGAGGGATTGGCTGTGTCGGAGTGAACTTATGAAACGGCCAACCCCGGTAGAGTCGAGCGAGATATTAAATTTCTGGAATTTTGCGGTTAGGCGCGTCTACATGCCGACGGGTCTGCCACCAACACATCCGCGTTTCTCTGCTCCGCGTGTCCACGTGCCGCGGCTAAGAAAATTCTTTCGCAGGATTTCTCCCATTCGACCTCGTCTCGATACCTCCGTCTCCGTTCCAAACAGTTACCGAACGAGCGTTTAATTGCTCTTCCTCTTGTCCTCGTGTCCAGAAGATATTTCGTTTCGATTCAAGAGAAACAGGAAATTGTGCAGGAATTGTACGGAGAGCGATAAACTAGGAAAGATGCAGGAATGTTCTCAAGTCAACAGCTACCATTTGCTCGTTAATATCATCCTTGTTACTTCTACTGCCGCGCTTCGCATTTACAATCTTGTTAAAATTAGTTTTCAATTCAGGACCTCGGCATGGTCCTCGTCAAACGTACGAGTGTACGAGGTTACAAGTGAATTGTCTTCGTTCACGGCAAGGTTAGGAGGTATCTAGAGTCGCTCGGTCCAGCGTAAGCAGCCAACGGAAGCACACCGGCGGGATTGTCGTACTGATACTGCACTTGCGTGGCGACCGGTTGAATCTCCAATTTTTGCGGTTTCGACTCGGCCGACGGTGCTGCTGCTGCTGCTGCTGCTGCGATCGGGGCGACTGGAGCGACGGACACTTGCAGTCCAGCTGGCACGATCTGCAACTTTTGCAGGGGGGCGTACGCGTAGATGGGCCCGCGGAGAGGTTCCACGTTCTCCGCGCGGATCTTGGCAAAGTACCTCATCGCCTCGATGTTCTGACGGCTGACGTAACGGACGCGTTGGAGACGACCATCGGGAAGGGCCACGTAGTACTCGCCGGACTGTTGCGGCTGCTGTTCGTCGACGACCTCGTCGTCGAGCTCGTTGACGGAGTTGACGGGCTCGGACTGGAGAGCGGAGAAAGTGAACAGAAATGACAGAGTATTAGATCGAGTATTCTCGCTTTGGTAGTCTCCGAATCTTGTAGCTAAAAAATTTCTTTGTCCAGAGACGCTATCCCAAAGTTGCGATGTTTCCTCAGTTTTAAATGCAACACAGGCGAGACGAGTGACAAATTTATTACTTCTCTACCCTCATTTTGAAGTGGAAAGTGAACTGATAATTGGTGATATCGTTCCGACGAGTTGAAAAAAGTATACACGCTACTGTGAACCAGTTGCCAAGGAGTTGAGAATCTTTCTAACAATCCTAGGCACCCGAGAAACTTCTACCTCGACGAGAGCAATTTCACTTCAAAAACCTTCGCCACCTTTGGTTGAAAGAAGCCAAGCAAAAAGAGCCCGGCAAATGAAGAGAGAAAAAGAAAAGGAGAGCAGAGAAGCTCAAATTTCATTCGTGTTACGTATTATCAGACTTGTTATCGTCTTATTTGGTACAACGAAGGAGAAGAAAAGAAGATTGGAAGTGTGCAGGGCCCGTTTGGCACAAGGCTGCACGAGGTTTCCACGGAATTTTAAATCGCGGTTCCAGGGAATCGTCCGTTCTCTCTTCCCCCTTTCCCCCCTTCTGCCTCCGTTCTCCTTTTTCGGCCGTCTTAACGACATTAGTATTCGACTCGTCGTTTACTTTCGATCGCTGTGCAGGCACGCGTGCGCCTGCCCCGCTACCAAATTCAAAAGCGGCGTGATACAATCCGTGATGCAGCGATCCGTGATTTCGGTCCCTACCGATCGTTCTCGTTTAGCACCGTTCCTCTAAAAATTCCACCAAACTGACTTAATTCCTCCCCTTCGAACGTTAGATCCTCTCGAAACCAACGTTCTTCTTTCGAAAGAAAATTTTCGTGCATTTTCGCGGAAAGTTCGCGACCGCAAAGTTGCGCGTGAGGGAATTTTCCGATTGTGACCGAGATTCTGCCGTTTTGAAAACGCGAATTTGCGCAATTTTCGTTATCGAAAAATCTGCAGTATGACGGCCGATACGATGTTAATTTCCAACTGTACGGAGCGCAGAGGGAAGAGCTCGAAGCAAAAAGGAAAATTCCCTTACCTCGGAATCGGTGACGCTAGCGACCGTGGTAACATCCTCTGCCTCGGTGGTACTTGGCACTTCGGTAGTGGTAGTTACTTGCGGCGGTCCGTACTGTTGTTGAGGAACCACCGGTGGTCCGTACGTCTGTGGAAGCGCGCTCGAGGCTCCCTGTTGCTGTTGAGGTGCTCCGTATTGCTGCTGAGGAGCAGCAGGTGCCCTGTATTGTTGCTGAGGAGCAGCAGCAGGTACTGCGTACTGTGGAGGTGTACTAGGTGCCGCGTATTGCCTCTGAGGTGTTCTCTGGGGAAGATTGAAGGCTGGACCAGTTGGTCTCGATCCGGAAGGTGGGTAAGGCGCGTTGGCCGGGATGGTGGTTTCTTCCTGCTGTCTGGCAAAGTAGAATTGCCTCTGCTGCGGATGATACCTCGGTGGCTCTGCCGTAACCGTGGCCATCAGGAGAGCGAAAGCGACGTAGACCTTGGAAAAATAGCGACGTAGATATTGAAAAAGTCAAGTATTACGTTACCAAGTTTGTGCGTGTGTGTTTATTTCAAAGATGTTTCTTCAAAGAGTAGAAGTACCTTCATTGTGGCGCTAGTGTGTTACTCGGTGAAGCTGTCGAGTTGACTGATTCCCAAAGTCGACGGGCTGGAGTATATATACAGCGAGGCTCGTATGCGTGCTGCATGTTTAAAAAGAATTATACCGCCGGCTCGTCAGGCGACATTGACCTCCTAAAACACTGATGAATCCTCGATCGTTGTTGGCTCACCATCCGGTCACCTCGTACCTTTGCTTTTTCGGTACCCCGCGACACGTACTCGGTGAACATTGTCCTTTTCCGAACTGGATTTGTTTCTTGTTTCTGTCGTAGTAACACGATAATTAAAAAAAGAAAGAAAAGGTATATCAACACGTTCAACTGCACTGATGTGGGATTCGAATTTAATCGAATTAAAGTTTATTTCTTCCTCTGCTAATTGAATTTTTAGAAAGTTACGTACGCGTAATACATTGTCCAAAATTTAACCGAGTGTTGTTATTATCGTTATTGAGGATACCACCCATAAGAGTAACGTTCCTTTTTTCAAAATTAACAAACATTAATTTGGTCATCAAGTGACAATAATTTTGCACAGTGTCAAGAAACGAGTACTACAACATCCAATATATCATATTGTAATGTTATTATTATAATATACATTATACCTACATGTATAGCATGGATTATGCGACGATTACGTGTCGATTTAATATTAAACCAGACAACGAATCGATGACGGCACGCCGTAGTCGCCGTCCTAATTGATTCCTCGCACGCAACACGCGTGACTGCGATGATTTTGCGCGCTAATGAATTCAGCGGTGTACTCGATCCTCGAGCATCGCTCGGAGAAAAGAAGGATGGAGAGGACGTGCGCGGTGATATCAGGGCCGAGTCGCGCCCGTTCATCCTTCGGAATTTATAATGGCAGATACAATTCTGTCAGCGGCTGATTCGTGATTCACGCGACAGTACCGCGAAAGAATCTCGTGGCCAGACGTCGCAACTCCGCGGATTTCGAACGCCGTCGGACTTTCAATCCCGAATTTCGACTCTCCTGGAAAAGAGAATTATTTTTAGTTTCTTGCGTACGTACGGTGTAGTTCTATAAATGGCGCGTCGTGGCGATGAAGAACTTCAGAACCAAGAACTCTGGTGGTCCCAACGATAGTAATTGAGAGTTGTGAAACATTGTCACGTTGTCATTCCAGAATGTATTCAGTGTCGTATTCGAACGTGTCTCGATCTTTGTCGTCACGGGCCTGGTGTGTTCGTCGGGGAAATGTTTAACGTAAAATCGTCCAAAAGTAGGAATGGGTAACCGTGACTCGCGGAATGTGGCAATGTCGAGGGGCGATCTCGCGAGAGAGGAAAGAGAAAGAGAGGGAGAGAGAGTCTGGTCAGGGAAGAGAGACGAGTATAGAAGAGGAGGAAAGGAATAGCGAGAGTGGTAGGGGCAAGCGGAGGGGTGGCCCGGCTAAAGCAAATTATTCACACTCAAACGACTCCATTTCAATATCGGGCCGAGGCCCAGGGACAAAAGAAGGGCGAGATGCCTGTCTCCCTTCTGCTTTCGCTTTGCCAGTGTCCGATACCTTTGCCTGCAGCCTGCAGGCTTAACTCTCCTTTTTTCCATCCCTCTCTCTCTCTCTCTCTCTCTCGTTCTCGCTGTTTTTTTCTCTCCCTCCATCTTTGTCTTTGGTTCCAACCTCTTCTCTTCGCGCTCATTTTTCTACGTTATTCCACTACCGCTCTGTGTGAACGTGTGTATGTGTCGAATACACTGTAGAAAGAGAGAGAGAGAGAGAGTCCGCGATAAATGCAAGATAAATCGCCATGACGAGATATCCTTGACCTTTACGAGGTGGACTTGTATAGAACGCTTCGAGTTAGCGACAGTGGGAAAGGATACGTTACAAGAATCTGTTTTGTAATTTACTGATATCTCAATCGACTCTGCTCGAGAATGTACGTACGTATCGTGAAAAGAAGCTAGAACAACGAAGGCGACAGAGCTGCGAGCGTGAGATAGAAGAAAAGGAAAAAAAAGTGGAAAGCCGAGAAGAGAGAGTCCGGTCTAGGGCCAGAGTCGCGTAATTGAATATATTTAAGCGCGGGAGGGACGTTTGTGCGGATTCTCGGCTTACAGGGACCCCCATACCGAGGCAACGTCTGCGAGTAAACTGGATTAATCGTCTATGAAGGGAGACTGTAACCCCCGCCGACATTCGTTTGCAATCAGATCCCTGTAGGGAATTGGCAACAACGCGAGTCTCTCTGGGCCTTGTTTTCGTTCGTTGTTGTTGCATCGATCATAGCGACGGGATCGCGTCGCCGCGAGGGGATAAAAGTGCTATCGTGATACTTTGTGGAGATAATTCCCAGTTTAGACTCTGGCGATCTCGTCCGGTGAAACGAACGCGGCGAACGTTTGAAATCGTACGAGCACAAATAGAAATCTATGCATGGAAAGGAGAAGGTTTCGTGGTGAAACAGGCCTGTTTGCTATTCAACCGAGACACCTGACGCGACTTCTAATGACTGTTCCACCTTTTGATCGATGAGACGAGTCGACCTAGTCGAGCACGTTCGTCTCTCCTCTCTACTAAATTCGCTCATAAACGTTCGCACGAACATGGTTTCGCAAGTGACCGTGGCCAATGCCGATTTCGACGACACGATCGCACGGTCAGGTCGATCCTGCGACGATTAGCCACTCCAACTCCAAGGAGGAAGCCTGCTTTTGTACTATATTTCGTACAGAACTTCTTTCATCGCGGTAGAGAGAGAGAGAGAGAGAGAGAGAGAGAGAGAGAAAGGGAGAGAAATTGCGCGTTTCGGTAGCGGCTAAACGAAAACCACCGGTCGATGGTCGATTTTATTTGGACGACGCGGCCCCTGGGACGAACGAAGAGGGTGTATAACGATAGAGAAATTGTTTGGCTACCAGTTGCTTGCTCCCAAAAGGCTCGTTTTGCAAGTCGTAAACGAATTAGGGCTTTTCAACGCGGCCATTCATCCCAGCCCAGGGAAGAGATCACCCTTGGCCATTGATTTACATCGCGGTTAACGGGGTGGCTCCCGATACAAATTGCCCGTACCGGTGTACCCATACCGGTCAATTGCTTTTAACCTTCGGCCAAACGTAATTTAACCGTTTCCGCCGATTTCGCTGAGGCGCTAATTCGGCCGTTTCGCATTTTCGTTTGAACAAAGACTCGAACTGGGTGTGAGATCGTTGAGAGAGATCAAAGTTTCGGACAATTTGAATAAATATTTTTTGCATAAATTTCTGCGGTTCGTGAGATAATAACACCTGAGATCGGTAGAAGAGGGAGGAGAGGTGAGGAGAGGAGAGGGGGGAGTGGCGAAGGAGGATGACGGCGCGAAGAAGGGGTTGCAGGAAAGGGCGGTTGCAAGTTTCTCCGAGACGAAACTTGCAAAGGTACATCGCGACTCAAGAGGCCGGAAGTAATCGCGTGAGTTTCCGCGCAGCGCAAATCTACGTTATCATCGGCCGATTTCACGGCATTTAGTGGCTGCCGAAGATTCCGCTGGCGTCGGCCCGTGTTGGGAAGAAAGATACGAGAGATCGTCGCTTTCGCGAGTTACATTGTGCTCGGATTACGGAGAGAGTATATCACGCGCGCCAGCAACGGAAATCTAATCCTAAATACCCGTGTAGACCCGTTAATCGACACTTTTACTCCGACTTCTCCCTCGTATCTTTTAGAGTCAAAGACAAACTAAAACTAGAACGACAAATATCGAAGGGATGTCCAACAAACGGTCAACGATTCGCGACAATCTGAATCGATGCGGGGTTGGAACTGAGAAGGAAAACGAAGAGAAGAAAGAGCTGGATGAGTGAAACCGATTGAGGACGCGTTTCACCCGGAAAGGAAGCGGAAACGCGGCGGAAGGAGGACGACGCGGAGGAGGAGGGAAGGAGAGCAAACGAAAAATGAAATGTTTCAAATGAATCGCGTAATAACCTCTGTAGCCTGTTGGTTTCTTTTCTCCTTCTCCCGACGTTCATTCTCTCCCCTTCGTTTGCTCCCTATGGAAGAGCTGCTTATGTATTCCGGTGCACGGCTGGTTGCACCACTCCTAATGGAGTTTCCAATATTTTCCTTTCCGTCGACTCGCCTCTGTTCCTCGCTCGCTCCTCTCGCCGACCCGATCCCTCCTCGCCGCACGTCTCTCTTCTCACCGCGTTGATCGATTGCCAAACTCCTTCCGCTTAAACGTGCGCCCTCTCTTCTGTCTTCTCTTTGGCTCCCTTTCAGCGTCTCCTCCCCCTCTTCCTTCTCCTCTTTCTCTCTTCTCGCGGCAACCTGGTGTGCTAATTGTCGGTTAGCTCGTTAGGCTTCGGCCGCGACACTTCCGCGCTTGTTGTAATTGCTCCTCTCAATTTATTTGCAGTTTCTTCTCCGCGAGTAGCGATTTCTCCGGGAAGCTTTTAGCTTCAATTTGTAGGAAAGAAGAAGAAGAAGAAGGCTTCTTGTTTTTCTTACGAAAATGTTATTCTTTACAAAGGAAAGGAAACATTTTCGTAACAAACCAGGACTTTTCAAAGTGTCTGACGGTCGTAACTGAATTTGGGGGTCGCAGAAATTTTAACAAAATTAAAAAATTGGTGCGAATGTTTCGCTTTGTCTCACGGTGGATACCAAAGAATTGTTTTCGAATAAATTTTCTCTGTGATTTATCATGGTTCATATACCTCTGCACCCCATTTATTAGGTATTTCGCCTAATAAATGTTTGCTCGGGTAAAGGGGGTCGCCAAGTAGAAAAGTTTCAAGAGCCCTGGTATGTGACGAATCTAAGAAACAGATTGGAAATTGGTTTCGAAAAGAAAAGGATTGAAAGCAAGCGCGTCTTGTTACGTTTGGTAAATTGCCCTTTGATTATTCTCTCACGCGTGCGTGAGCGTATGCATAAAACACGCGCGCGCGCGCCTCGTTCGTTCGAATGGACCTATAAAGCACAGTCTATTTGCATTCATACGATAGTACCATAAACACTGCTGTGTAACATGCTCATTGAACGTGCAGCGTACAGCAGGACGGACGATTTCGTGTTCTTTCCGACCATTTAACATTAGCTGCCGCTCGTGTTTATGGTCCATCATACTTCTTGAAACGGCGTGAAAACATTACGACGAAAACGTTACTGGCATAAATGAGTGAACGTTACTACGAAGCTATTGTTTCAACCCTCTCGCTGTGCAATAAAACGGCAAAGAAGTACAAAATAAAAGCGACGCCGGTGCTGATGCTCTTTGTCGTTGAATTGAATTATTTTTCATTACGTCGAAACGCTTGTTGCGCTTGCTCAGTTGTAGGAATTTTCTTCAGTTATTAATTTGATCGATCGATCTGTTTATTTATTTGCTTCCGCCTTCGAGAAGAATTCCCACCAAAGATCTTTTTAATCATTCTCTTCCTCGAACAACTCGCGATTAAATGAATCTCAATCGCAGGAGGCGTGTAATTAATAATCCAGCGATTAGAAAGAGACGATTAATCTACGCGGCGCGAAGATTAACTCTACCAACCACGTAGTTCGCGCCAAAGCCTTCCTTCGCAAACATAACATATTTTCCTGCTTCGTTTCGAAAGAATTAAAATATCAGATCTCCATATTTATTTAAACTTTGAACTGCCAGTGATAAAAAAAGGGAAAGCATCGGGTTATCGAATATTCACGAAACGGTATCCAAAATGATCGCCTTCGTTTTAAAAACCAACGACGACGTTAATAGCCACGTATTAATAGTTTGCAAGAAGATAATACCCTCTAATACGAAAGTATCGGAAAACGATTCTACATGTATACATACGTACGTATGTGTGTGTGTGTATATATATATATATTGGCGTACAAAAATTCTCCAAGATCGCTTTTAATATTTTCCTTCCCTTTTCTCTTTTTTTTCGTGGCTGGTGCCGCGCGAAAGTGATTACGAGGGTAACAGGGCCCCGGATATCGAGTGGCTCGTAACGACTGATACAAGCTGAGAAGGATCATCCCTTCTGGCTGCGATACGTTACAGCCTAGCGATGGGATCAACCTCGGGACGCGCGTGCCACGAGATTCAAGTCGGTATTAAAATCAGAGACGATGTCAGCTCCTCGGAATCTTTCGACTCTGTTGAAATTCCAAAGCTTCGAAATTTTCAGAGTTCAGAGTCTTCTCGAATTTTCGAGTTGAAGACGCTCGAGGTCACGAAATAGTGATTGCAAAGTCGACAAGTTGACATTGGAGTCAACTCGCGGCGCGTTTGAGCCCATTGCTGGTTATGAGAAAGCCTAGAGAGAGAGAGAGAGAGAGAGAGAGAGAGAGGGCGAGGGTTGATCGCTATCGTCCCGCGGGTGGATAGGAATTCGAGGTATAATCCGCTTCGGTCTAATGCCTAATCCCACGGACAAATTTATTGGATTCTCGGTCCTTAATGCCAAATATGTGTGCGCGCTCGCGGGGAGAAGTTTCGAGCCGGGAAACACTCGCGGTGAAAACGTGCCCCCCGTCGGAGCAGGGGGGTGGAATTCGTTCGAACGATTACTTGTACCGAGTGTATTAGTGCCTTAAATGCTGCGGTATTACTTACGGGGTTGCTTCCGCTCTTAATGGCAGCTCTCGTAGCTACGTAAGAGAAGTTTAGAGTGGTTGTTGGAGCAAATTGCAGTAATCAGCTCTCGGTTTGTCACGCACTTGCCACGCTCGAGCTCCTCAAGTGCCGAGTTTAAATTTGTTTCCAACGTTTGTCGAAACGAAATGTCGGTAGTCCGTCAAGGGTGCGTCGTGCGTTTATGTACGTCATACGTGTCCTCTGTTAACCTGGAAATAAGTAACTTTTGCACCCGTCCCTCTCCCGACCTTTCTCTATCCAGACACCACCCCTCGAGGCGTACCCCCTCTCGATCCATTCCATCCATTCTTTCGGCCGGTCCGGTCCGTCGAAATGGTGAATGGCCGTTACTAACGCATCATGGCCGGCTATTGTCACCGACTGGCTTTTCTAGTCGATTTCGAAATGATAATCGCGACGCAACGCGGGTCCGAGGGGTGGTTGCGAGGTGTCACGCCGGAACGAGTGGCCCAATGTGCGTGATCTTTTTCATTTCCCCTGGCGGACGAGCCACCCCTCGACGCGCGGGATTCACCTATGGCGTGTCGCAGCTCGCGTATGGGGTTGGCTGGACCGAGAAGGAAAAAGAAGAGGGAAAAAAAAAAAGGAAAAAGAGAGGGTAGTGATACAAAGAGCGCGGGCAGATAAGAGAGAGAGAGAGAGAGAGAACGTGGTTGGCATTAAGCGTTATTACCCTTAATGCCGTGGTGGCCGTTTTTGTCGGGCCGAATACGCGCGGGGCCCGAAGCTGGTGACTTCCCTCCTCGCTTCGATGAACATCGCACGGTAATTCCACGGCTAACATCTGTATCATTGCCAGCTATTCGAACATTCGACGCGCAGCCAACGGTGGTGCATCTGGTGGCCCCCTTTGCCCCTCGTTGCTTTCGGCTCTCGGCTCTCGTCTCTCACGTTGTTCGTCGTTCGCGATGATTTCTCCCGACGTGTCATTTCTTTCCGATACGACGATCGAAGCTCGGCTCGTTCTTTTTCTCCCCTCCTCGAGGAGAAATTCTAGGAAACGGTCTCGAACGAGAAATTTGCGGCGAAGGAGAAGAATAACGAGACCGTTAAAAACATCGAGTCCTTAAAACTCGAGGCTCGTAAAGACTCGCGGGCCGATGCCGGCACTTGGTGAACCGATGGCGGTGAAGAAAGACGGAGAAGAGAGAGAGAGAGAGAGAACGAAAGAAAAGACTGGCTGGGTAATGGCCGCGAGCACACGAGTGGCGAACAGGGGCCGATTATTAACGCCGATAATGGCCGTCGTCGGTGCACTTAACTAAACGTCGCCACTTGGTCGCTCCCCGGGAATTTTTTTCTACGTCGCCCACTCGAACGAGGGCCCACCGGCTGCTACAATGGCAACCGCGAGTGGCAAGTCGCCACTCCAAGTCGCCGGTGTACAGAGTTGATTGTTTCTCGTAACGCGCGGCCACCGATCCTCGAGGCCGATTGGAAAAATTCGAGCGACAAAAGATACGCTCTTTCCTTTCACGTTTCAAATCGCACGCGTGCCTTTCGCCAGCTTTTCAACTTGACCCTCTGCTCGATTATTCCGACTATATCGAAACTGAATGCTACTTTGCAAGTAGTTGCACGCTACTGCCGAACGGCGAGAGTTTGTCCATTGTACGAAGTTGATCGGTGGTCAAAGTGGCGAGCACGAGTGGCGCGGTTTGTTTCGTTGAAACGTTTTTAATACGCCTCGGTTGACGCCTTGTGTCGTCGTTGTGGCTTCTTTGTCGTTGCGGTCCACAGGCCATTTAACGTGAAAAGTGAAAATGGAAGTTTCTAAACTTCTTTTTCAAGTTTTTCTTTCTTTTTTTCTTTTTTTTTTTTGGTATTTTACCCGCGTGACAGCTCACAGTTCAAACTGAGGAGACGACGTATTTTAGGCAAAAGATCACAAAATACACACATTGGCCCGGTTTAAAAATAGACAGAGAGAAACGAAATAATAATT
>KQ435868.1:580117-592985 GCA_001276565.1 Melipona quadrifasciata
TACTTTTTTAAAAAAATTAATCTTAATTTTAATAAATGTGCTAGAGTAGGAAAGACTGTTTTTCTCTCTTTTTTTCTTAAACAAAACTTCATAATATATAAAAAAATTTAATTAATTAACAATTCCCATTAATACACAAAATTAGAAAAATACCTCACTGTTTTTTCACTAAATTTACTACAATGAACAATGATGAAATATTAAGATATCACAACAATAGTGAGACGAAATTATTAGTCTAGTATAATACACTACTAATTTTGGTTTAATGTAGTTCAATACTTTTCATTTCCAAGGGAAGATGGTAAATATCAATCAATGTATACTTTTAATTTAATGAAAATATAGGGAGTGACACAGAAAATAACATCGATTTTACAGTCTTATCAAAACATTCTAGATTATCACTGTATATTGTATATTATAGTCATTTCATTTTTATCACGCAATTATTTAAATCACTGATTGCGTGTATATATATATACACACACACACACATACACACAAGAGCGCGCGCACGCTCGCATGTACAATCTCTTCTCACTGATTTCAATCTAGACAATCTACTTGTAGGCTCGAACAGTTTATCATTCAATATCCATTAATATCTCACATTTATTACATTATATTCTTCCATTCAGTTAAAAGTTGCTTATGAAATTCGTCAGAACATTTACGATGAGGAGAACGAAAAGCATTAGTAAAAAATTTATATTCAATTCTTTGTTATCATACTAGGTAACAACCACTGCTATAAAACCAAATATTGCAATAATTTGACTAGCATACTATAGTTTATGTATACGTATCTATATATGCAACAAATAATATATATATGTTATATATGTTATATATATATTATATATATAACATATAATTATATTATGCATGTGTGCATGTGTGTGTGTGATGTGTGTGTGTGATGTGTGTGTGTGTGTGCGTGCGTGCGTGTGTGTGTGTGTGTGTGCAAATATTAACCTCATATATACATCACTTTTTAATATATGTCGCATACATACGCTATCGCATATGATAAATACGAATGTAGAATATTCATTTCATCAATCCTTTGTTTATTTGTTCATTAATGAAAATGCTAAATACTGACTACTATTGCCATTATTTATCGCCTTGTACTTGCTCGTAGTAAAAAGAAAAAAAAACAGTGTTTTTCACATAAGTTGTCTTATAGAACTGAATATTTTTTTTAATGAATGCACTATTAAATAGCTGCACGGCAGTTACTAGCATAAATATTGTAGACAAGATAATATAGAAAACGCGGAAGTGAACTCAGAAAATTGTTGCTTGTAACATATAAATATATTATTCATCTTCCCTTTATAAAATTTAAAAATCAGTTTAATATACTAGTTTCGTACAATAATGCAAATCCAAGCGTTCTAACATGTATCTCTTCCTTTTCACGTTAAATAGAGATGCTATGAAAACATATTAAATCAACTGTGTCAAGTTGCATTTTCATTTTACTTGACAGTTAATAAAATTATTATTATAACTTATTCGAATTGCAACATTTGGAACAATCAAAACAACTGGTATGCTATCTCTTTGATGACCAAGATGCACGAGTACCACTGCCTGGATTATTTCCAATTATTCGATTTTGGAGCTCTGTTACTGTTTCTTGCAAAGCTCTCTTCTCTTTCAGAAGTAATTGTATGTCTTCTTGTGCTGCACTTAAATGAGATTTTATTACATTAGACTCTTCTTTTATACGTATTAATTTCGCATTTTCTTCTGATAATTTCTCCAAAGCATTAAGGCGACGACGGAGCTGTTCATTATCTGATTTTAACTGTTTGCTAGACTGTCTCAAAATACTTAATTCCATTTCGTGATTTATATTTTGGGCTATTTGAGTGTCACTGTTTGTAAGTGTTTCAAGGGAATTACTCCTGCTCAAGTTTACTAGAAATAAAATGTCTCAATTAGATTAATAATAGAAGTATGTGGAAAAATTTTATAGTAATCTATAAAACACATAAAAATGTTATGCTTCTAATGAAAAATTGCTTTTAACAAATTAGAAAATTAAATATTTTTTATTGAATATATATATATGGCGACTAAATAATATATTTTATACTATCTAAACTATTTGTGAACATAATAAGCAGTGTTATAAACCAATGTGACAATATGACAATATTTTGTACCTGAATGTTGTATAAATGTTGTTCATTCGTGCTAATTCATAAACTGCATACATTTTAAATAATTTTCATAAGCGTACGTGATAATAAGCGAAAATTATTTTCTTTTGATTTGAAAAAAAAAAATAAAACATGCCTGATTAAATATAAATCTAAAATTCTATTATCTTGTTAAACATTATTAAAGCAATAAATGCTACTACTATTTTTCTAGTTGTTTTGTATAATGCTCACATTAGAAAGGCCATCTGAATGCACAGAATAATTATACAATATATAATATTAATTTTAAAAAAATAAATAAAAGAATTTGCCACTTAAATGTACTTTAAAAACCTATTATATCAAAGACTAACTCTACTATAACTAACTATATTAAAAATTATATTTTCCTCTTATAAAAATAATAAGTGGCGAATAATAATAGCAGAACTTCATTTTAAATTGTTACCTACCAACTGGTTCGATATGAAAAACTCCATTTGCATCTCGTACTATTTTAAGCTTTGCAATATTTATATCTATAGGAATTGGTCCTGGCGAAGTTATATTATTCGGAGGACGATCTTCGTTTAAACGTAAGGATATACTCTCCAAATATATCTGCAATAAGAAAAAAAATGATAAATATATAACTAAAAGTAAAAGTAAAATAAATAATATGATAAAATTTAACATACTTGCAATGGTATTGGCCTAGGTATAATTTCATCTTCAGTTAAGTCAGTAAGCCCACTTATTGAACTCATAGACAAGGACATTGATATATTAGTAACTTTAACTTCTAACTTGTCTTCAAATAAATCCAAAACACTTTGTCTATTATGTACATCAACACTAGAAACATCTATTTCTTCTTCAGTTACATTATCTTGATTTTGATTTTGTTTTGATCGAGATAAATGCTTATTACTCATAATTTGACTTGCTTGAGACAATTTCCAAGAATCTGACTTGCATTTCAAATCATGATCCAAACGTAGTTTAATACATGATCTACAGTTAGAGTCTGAAGGTAATTCGACCCAACCTCGAGATCGTGCACTGAATTTTGTCTAATAAAAAACAAAAAGTATTAAAAAATATATGTATGACATTGAAATCATATCACAATTGCTACTATGTGACAGAATATTCTCTTATCCTTTAATCAATTCATAACACTTTAAAACTAAACTATAAATATGAAATTATAGAAAATAAATCATTCAAGAATAAATTATTATTTGCATATATTAAATAGTAAGAACAATTTCTTAATATTAGCTTTTTTATAAGCAGACTATTTTTATGGTATGTAATATCATATGTAACATTTAAATAGAAATATTGCAATTATTAACTTTTTGTCATATTAATATGTGGTAAATTTTACATAAAAAGCTATGAGAATTTATTTTATAAGCAAGGTAATTTCATTTCCTTATAATTTATATAAAATAGATATGATCATAGTTGTATTTGAAAGCTTCTCAAATACATTCCAGCTAAGCATTATTTCATACCATGCTACATGAAGTTGTTATACTTTGAGTACACATACTATGAAATTAAAAGCTAAGAAGCTCTAAATCCTTTATATAAAACTAAAAATGTATATTTTTAAAATATTTATATAATTTGTTTGTTTACAGAAATAGAAAAACAATAATAAAATATTTACTACTAATTATGCAACTTAATAATTTAATAATGAACTTGCACGTAATTGTCATATACTCTACAAATTTATCATTTATATTTCAATAATTAAAAAAGTACAAATTATATCATCTACAGTTTGTTAAAACGATTAATAAGAAATTTATATATATGCAATTTGTACAGTATAGTAACATAATTCAGAAGAAATAAACATGCAATAGAATGTATACAATACAAGGCATTTAATACAAGATATATGAGTACTTTGCCAATACCTTTCTCTTGACCTGCCACAAGTGCCACATAAAAACATTCACAAGAGAAGGAGAGACGCAGGAGAAGCATGCAAAAAAGTTAAAGACAAACATTGTATAAATATACATATATAGTATAAAAATGTTTGTAATGTATGTGACATAAAGCTAGAAATAAAATTGAAAAAGTTTTATGACACACGAAATATGTAACTAGGAATAAAATATTAGTCATCAATACATTCCAAGTTTATATAAAACAAAAATCATATATTATCTGAAAAAGATACTGTATAACTATTTTAAACTCTTAATAAATTGTAACATATTGTAACATAAATTTTGGAGCAATATTTTCTCTATAAATGATTAAATCTGTGTTAAATCAGAAATATATCAAGTCTATACACAATAAAAAGCACTTTATACAGTGTATAAAAAAAAAGTTAAAACTTCCTAATAAAATCATTATATGAAAAAAATACTAAAGAACAATATAATTTTGATTGCAGCAATATTTAAAAAAATTTCAATATTTAAATCTATTTAATAGATTCAAAATAGCATATTGTATGTAATCAGCAAACAAGAAATTTATAATTTACGTAAATAGAATGTAATCTTACCTGAAATTCATCCCATGGAATAGATGAACATTCATCGTTACCAATATTTGAAATTTGAACTTTAATAGAAGATGAATATCCAAGGGATTGTTGAATAAATTCAACTTTAGATAACTTGAATGTTACCATAGATACCTAAAAAGGATTTTATCTAATCAAGATACTGAAGTCTTCAATTATGTTACGTTATTACATTATAAAACATAGACTTACAATATCTTTTCGTTTACACACACTATCCATAGATTTTTCACTCTGAGTATCAGGAGTTTCTTCCACTACTTCGCTAGCTTCTTCTACTGCTGTTATTCTAATTGAATTATCAACAGAAAACATTGCATCTAATTTTTCTTGATCTTGAAGATTAATTAAAACATAGTTTTCACTATCAGAACTAACATCGCTTCTTATAGACATAGTATCACTACTACCATCTTCTGGAGATGCTTTCAAAGCTGAATCAATAGATGTCATCAAGTTACTCAATCCTTTTTTCATAGAAAAAAGACCAACATTGAAATTATTGGAAATGAACGGTGTATTTGAAGATGAATCTCCCTTGCTGTGCTTATGTGTAATATCAGCAGCATATCGTAAAGTAGGCAATGCTTTCTCCTCTTCTACACCAATGCACTGTTTATCATACGTTACATTTCTTATTTGCGCATTATTTTCATGTTTATTCGTACCATTTTGTTTAAATGTCACAACAGTTTGAGGTGTATTAGAATGCATAAAATCCATTGACAACATTGACGATATATCACTCTGTGGCGTTATCGTTTCATTATTTATATTAATTTTTTTACCGCTGCTCTCAACTCGTTCTGTATTTTGCCATGGAATAGATGAACCTGGAATGTCATCTGCTATGCTAGACGAATCTGGCATAACAGATTCCAAATCTCCTCCAGAATTTTCTTTACCAGGAGTATGCGACGGCATGACGAATGTTACTTCTACTTGAGGTATCAATGCACCAATAACGAGTGAACTACCGCAATCGATTTTCAATATTTTATTAGAGTCGATATTTAGATACGTTGCCATTTCTGATAGAACTTCCGATAATCTTAACAAGAATAAATATTGATAATGATTTATCTGAACGCTAACTAAATTGCTTATGTACGCAAGACCATGAATGTCAGCGGTAGATTTATTTTCTGACGAATCTTTCTCTGATGATTTCATAGATATGTAACACCATAAAGTCAAAGGAAATGCATCAAGGAACGGTACAGGACGATTTTGTCCGACCGCGCGAGCACCGAGAAAATCTCCCCAAACAGGTTCCAAATTACAACACCATATATCTTTAGTTTCGGTCCACAAAAGCTCCCGATGTAATTGACGAACTAATTCATTTACAGAATTACTACTAAAATTAGGTGGTGGATGACGAATATTATCAGTGCCTACAATGAATAAATAAATGTGAAATGCTTGCATAAAACTATATAGAAAATAAGCACATATAGTAATAAAATTACCTGCACAATGTGCCAAAAATTTATCTGTAAGAACATGAAAATCATTCAATCTGTTTGGAAAATCTGTAGTAAAAAACATTTGACCCATTTGAAAAGCATTTACACATTGTGCTAAATCTGCTCTTGAAGATCTTTCTGTGGATCGAACATTTGTTATTGACGCTCTCGACGTCTGTATGTGCAGAGACTTTGGCCTATCTTTCTGATTAGGATAATCTTGTTGACTTTCAAAAACTATCTGAGAGTAATAATTATATTGTGAATATAATAGTAAAAATTTTAAATTATAACATAAATATCTCAGTACATACTCTTGGAAGTATAGCTTCGATCTTCACATCAAAATACATTAAATTAGTGGAAGTATACGTTGATTGTTTATCCTTATTCATTAAAGAATGATATAAATTTAATGCAAAAGAATTAAACCATAAGCAGGAACAGACGTCAAAATTTACTTGGATAGGATTCAGTTGTACATAAAATTTTGGAGGTGGCACTAAACATTTACAGATGAAATTACAGATTAATTTATTCCAATTAAAATGATAACACAATAATTATGTTTACTTACATGGAAATGTAATATCTCCAGGATAGTAATAATATGTAAATTCAGCATGAACAATTGTAACATTTTCTGGAAGACAAAACTTGTCTCTGTCACCTAAGCAACATAAAAATATTTCAATAAAATGTAATAGGAATGTAAATACATTCTCCAATAACATACATGCGTTATGAATATACTCCATACAAAAATAAAAATTCACATAATGTTATATGTTACATATTACAAAATGCAAATCATAATGATTGTATGAAGTATTATAGTTTATATGTATTTACACAACATAATCCTTAGGACCTGTAAAATACATACAACAAACCTTTTCATCACAAGTCCTTTTAAAAGATACGATAGCTTTCTTATAAACAAATTATAATTTCTTTCTTACATGGTTCGTTTTTAATTTTTTGCACAAACTGCAAAATATAACATATATGAAAATTATTGAATATTAATTACAACAATAGAATATCTTTTAAGAAAACATTTAAAAAATTTTACTCAAGATATCTGCTTTACAAAAGCAAATTATACTATGGTTATATTTTAACTGTATAATAATTATGCTTCAGATAAATTTTACATTTGTTATTAAATATTCACATGTCTAGAATTGTTGTTATAAATGTTTTGTACCGAGTTGAAAATTAATGCTCGATTATGTAACAAATACGAGATATAATATAGCAACATAACACACAAAGCAACAAAACTTCTCAAACATGAAACTATGTTTAAGTGGTACTTATAATGCGATATTAATATGAATATACTACTACTGTTTATAATCTGTACCTGATGCATGTTTCTTCCTTGTTTGAGCTGTGCAATTATTAAACGAAATAATTATTGATTTTATATGGGAGCTTCATATGAAAGATAATTTTAAAAAATAAACTGAAATATTAAATACTTCATTACACATACCCGTAACAAATTCTTTAGGTACAGGATTACGAGACGTTGTGGTTACTTTGTACAACGTAAAATCATCAATCCTTATTATAATGCAGGTCGTCATTAATTTAGCAAGTTGTTCCAAAATATAATTTTTTACTGGATTTCCACTGGGATGTTGACATTTTTTTTTCTCATCAGCAGCTGTATTTACATTTTGTGACTGATTACCCTTTTCTAAATTATCTCCCAAACCTTTTGTATTATTAACTGAATAAGAACAACAAAAAGTTTTGTTAATAACTAACTAAAAACTACATTTGGAATTGATTGTTTACTTTTTAAATTATACGAACCTGTAACATTTCCTTGACTTCTGGTTAAAGGAGAATGCTGTGTTCTGCCAGAATCTATAAGATCCATAAACTGACTTCGAAAAGAACTTAACGACTGCTGTAACCATTGACTATGAGGTGTAGCATTTTCTTTATACTTAGCCCAATGTTTTCTATCAGCCATTGCTAAGTGATATGGATAATAATCAACTTGAAATTTAACTAGTGAAATTTGCAATGCACCTCCATCCTTTAAGTCAGGATAGGAGGATCTACCATCTAAATAGAAAATAAATAATATTAGGAGCATTATTGTCATTGTTATTGTTGTTATCATATTTATTATGTTATTCCAACAAAAAATTTGAATATACTCACTACCAGCATCATCACACAAGTGTAAATCAATTCTTTGACAAAGGAAATGATATGAAGTTTCTACAACATCATATCTGGTAAAGATTTTAGAGATAGCAGTATTACACTGATTTTTTGTCCTTGTTTGTTGAGATATTTGTGCTTGATATTCTGGCAATACCTGAAACCATAAAAATGATTTTATTTCTTTTTCTTTTTTTCTTTAATTGTTAAATATTTACAAACCTCTAGTTTTCTAGCTGCTTTGGTTTTACGTTCTAATATTGTAGCTTTTTCTATCAGACCACCTAAAGAGTCAATAAAATGAAGTGCTGCCTTCAGTTGTGAATCTGTTAAAACCCATAACAGATCATCTAATATAAGAATTAGTCTTGATCCCATAACAAAACAATCTAAAATACAAATGCATATATTATCTTTTGAAAAGAAAAAAAATGCATATTTGTTAAGTATTAAAATATTTTTAACCTGATATTCTTTTCTTAATAGTAATCCGACATCTAGCTTGATTTGTAAGTAAACGTAATGGCGTAAGGTTTTTATCTTTAGTACTTTGTGCCTCTATTCTAACTGTTTGCCATTCCAATTCTTTAAAAATAAGTAACTGTCCACGATCAGGATCTTTTACTCTAGTAGTTCTTAGATCACACCGTTGCCATGTTGCAGATTTGGATTCCACAATAATGCGATTCATCTGTAACAAGATAATAACGTACAGTAGATTTTAGTAAAAATATAAAACTAATTATATTACCAATCAATCAATAACATTACATACTTGAACTGAAGCAATGAATGCAGGACTTTTAAATGTAACCGATACAGTATTAACAGTAACTGTTATGCCATCAATTACTTTATGTATAAAAGAATATTTTGCAGGACCAGTATAGGAAGATAGCCCTTGAGAAGATGATAAATCTCTTAAATCTTCGCATGTTTCTACTTCTATATGAACTTCATCCAAACTCTACAAATATTAAAATCTAATCAAAATGTTAATATAACATATTGTTAACTGTAGTAATATTAATAAAAACTACGTTACCACATAAAGAATAAATATGTATAAATATATAATTTACATGTATAGATACTTGTTATTTACCAGAAAAATAGGAACACTTCTTAACTTGGTCCATTGAATACGAAATGAAACTTTATTGCACCAAGCATTTGTTAATCTAAGCCACGAAGGTAACTCTAACAAATCAGTCAATACCGTTTCGTCAAGCTCCAAATTTGTCAGTTCACCTTCTCCTTTGAACGTGCTTAAATTTATTTTATCTGCTGATAAGTTCTTGGTAAACCTACAAATTTACATAAATTCTCATAAACATATTGTCATTTTCAAGTACCATCAGTAACTTGTCATGTTAACATGCAATATTCTTAATATCAACGATTATTAAGAAAAACAAATGATCAGTAATTTAACAATAATAACAATAATGCTAATTAACGAAATGAACAAGATTATCAACTTAATTAGGGTAGTACAATTTTTAATAGAAGATAATGAAATTCATTTGATAATTCAATCGTGTAAATACCTTGATAAATGTTTCAACAACTGCTTCTTTATTAGTGACACCATTTTTTATTATTTTCAATTGATTTCTACGATGTCAAATATGCGTCTCAACATGGTTAATTCGACACTACACGTACACAGCGAGCCACAGTCCGTTCATACATGCTACGATTGTCCACGACTTTCGACTCAAGTAGTAATCAGTAACGTCAGTAAGTACATATACTGCATAACTGAGTTTCTAGTTTCTTTCCTTGATTCTTTTTCTTCGATGTTCTCTTTCCTGAGAGTTTCTAACTTTCGTTTCTAAGATTAATAAAATAAAGATCCGGTTACGTTCTTATTATTTTTATATTATTTTTTACCATAGAATATTAGTTAATTCGTTAGTATATGGACAAAATTGACCTACATATTAATATATTTATTCATCGTTGGACAGCGTAATTTCATTTGCACGCATCACGTACAACTTATTTTTCGAGTTATGCTTTATAAAATGCAATGTAAGTCTGTAGTATGATCAACGATAATTGTGGTATGATCGACGATTCTATGTGAAAAAATATAGAATATAATATAAAATGAAACTTTTGTATGCGGCATTTTATGTTCTATGAGATCAAATTTGAAAATTCATTCAGTATGCACAAACTTGATTAATTATCGACTGGAGACGAATACACAATCAGTAGAAGATTATTAAAAATATTCGTTTAAGACCTCATTCCGAAGAAAATAAGGATTTGAACGTATCCAGTTAAAAACTGGTCCAATATACGTGAACTTGTTCAATTTTTAAATTTTATTTCATATTTTTGACTATCTTTTTCACGTAGAATTTTCATTTTGTTATATATTGTTAATTGTATTAAATAGCAGTATCATGGCATCCTATTTTTTAAATATTTACACTAAAATTGATAATGTAATTTTGAATCACGGTGAAAGTGAACAAATCATTCTACTTACGATTTTACGAAAGAAGCCTGATTTCTCCTTTCTTTTTCCTCAATTTCCATTCAGTTTCTAACATGTAGATGATTTATCATTTTTACAAAATTAGTTAAGTAAATAAATCTCTATTTTGCTTCTGCTTATCAAGCAATCTATGTATACAATGCAATTATGCGCTGTCTTGTTTTTACAGCGTTTGCTTCAAATTTCATAAACTTTTGGAAGAAAATATCGTCGCCATTGAATTAATACAGAAATAAATTCCTATATTTACACACATCAGTTGGTCATATTTGAATTTGAACTAACCCCTAAGAGCATATTTTTCGAATGTTTAACATAAAGCAAAACATATGTGATAATTCTCGGAGACAGATTTACGAGTGTGACCTATTGGAAACTGTTAATACTTCGTGTTTATACTTTCTATCTTATCTGCTGCAATATCGGTGTAGTGTATAGTAAAATATATCAACTTTGACGTGATACATTTTTAATGATAATGTTATTATTGACTATCACTATCAACATCCGAGCCTTTGCAGCTAGAGAGCGCAAGTGCCTGAATTACATTAGGGAAAAGGACGATCACGTCGGGAAGAAATTTTATGAAAAAAAAGTTACGGCGACCTTTGGCTCTAGATGTAAATTATATGCAGCAAATTCGAGACTGGGATCAAAGTTGAGATCGGTCGTCACATATTCCATCATATCCTTAAGGGGACTATAAGCACAAACAAATATCTTATCCCACTTGTCCGTTCCACGAGCATTGGCCCTTAATCCAAGATCGCCTTTGATCCGTCAGTCATGACCAACTCACGTTGGTTGGAATTATAGATGTCGAACTCGTAGATATTAAATGAAGCGTACCGGCACCAGATGGAACCATGATGATAGTAACCTGCCTTAGAGAGAGATAGGAAATGGAATAAGATAGTGGACGATTTGTTGGATGGGAGAGACTCGTAGTGACATTTGGACATCGAGCACGTGACAATGGCACAAACAAGTCGTACGTATCCTATAAATTAATAAATTAATAAATTATACATTATGCTGATGTAATGTTGTAGTTAATTGTTATAGAAAGCATATGTTCAATATTGCCTAAAAGTATAACGAAACAAATTAATACATGTGAAAACAGCGAACAATATATCACGAGTTTTCTACAAAATGCATTACCTGCCACTGATACCAGCTCGATAGCAAATGAATTAAGAAAGGTATGACAGAATACATTAAATTATCATATTAATCAAATTTCATATAATGAATATTTATACTTTACAGTCATTGATACTAAGTAAACACAAAAGCAAATGGAACAAAAAGAAACAATGCAAAGGAAAGTTATTAACTAATAGAAAACGTATGCAACTTGGTTTACGTAAAATTAGTTGCCAGGTGAATGATATGAAATACAAAGATTTATTACCATTGAATCAATTGTGGTTAAATTATATGCAGCAAGTGCTTGGTCCCAAGTTTCTCGATAACTTTCCAAAAGATCCAACTGATCCAAATTGGGAAAATGTTAATCAACAGTTGATTAAAGCAGATTTTCATGGTGCTGAAATTTCTATTGTTGGAGCAAAGTGTCCTAGTCTGATTGGACTAAGTGGTATAGTTGTTCAAGACACCAAAAATATTTTTAGAATTTGTGGAAAAGATAATATTATAAGAAGTATGTAATTTATATATTTTTTCTCATTGTTATTCCTTTCAACTATTATTAATATATGTTCATTTTCAGCAATACCCAAAGATGTTGTTATTATGAATATGCATTTGAAGAATATCAAATTAGAGTTCTTTGGAAAAGATCTTTCTATAAAACCTACTGAACGAACAATAAAAAAATTTAAATGTGGACGTATATATGAACTATAGCAAAATTTTCTATAATTTTTATAAAATTAGAAATAAATTTTTCTTCCAATATTAATATACAGAGCATTATTATTATCCTGCAAAATGTTATGTTAATGTTATGTAA
>KQ435868.1:593077-604295 GCA_001276565.1 Melipona quadrifasciata
TTGTTTTCCTTACTAAAAAATATTTAATCATGTTTGATATTGAAGTATCTGAAAAAATATTACTGATGATAAAATGTATAAATAGGATCATATAATTAATGTAAACTATGTATTCAAGTCATACAGTTGTTTATTGAAATAAATTTAATAGCGATAAATGTCTCACATTTTATACTGACTTTCAACATTACAGGTATATGATTTTGATCATGTATATGTATATTTGTGTAATTAACAACCAATTTTGGTATATTTATTTCTAAATTTACTAATATTTTATTATAATTCACAATATCCAAACAATGATACAATTACATTACGATCTTGTCTGCACAACAGCAGACATTAGATACATTTTTTAATCTACATTTTTATTCATTATATAATTTTAATGAAAGTGAAGTGATTATTGGGAATGTTACAGACTCTTCTTTGAATCATCTAATTTTAACACTTCTCATTTAATATATGCAGTTAAAATAACTGCAATTGTTAAATACCAAACGAAAGTTGCTCGCAATAGTTTATCATATTATTGCGATAGTACGATTTTTTTTTTCAATTTCCAACGTTCGTTTTATATGTATATAAATAATGAGAACAGTTTGCAAGTGCATACTGCCTATTTCTTTTGCGATATATGACAGAAAAAAATGTCATTCAAAATGTCTTATGCAACAATGTTGCTCTTTTAGGAACATTGAATGTAAGATATGCCAGAAAAAGATACTATTTTTTCTGATATATCTTGTACATTGATCCTGATTTATTAATAGAACAATTTATACAAACGATGTGAATCACTTAAGCAGAGACGTCAATGATTCTGTCATTCTCTATATCTATGGAATCTGGAATCTTATCCAACTTGCATTAATACTCGTATCGTAATTTCATTACACATTAATACAATGATATAACAAACAATACATCCAAATAGAACACTATACATACACTGTATAAATCAAATACAATAAGTAAAATAAAAAACTTGAAATTATATTTCTAGAAAAACTAAACACGTTAGAAATAAAATTATTACTTAGCTCGTATATCTTTATAACACCTCCATTTTCTTCACAAGTGTTATAATACTTTAATATAATGTGTACAAAAAAAAAATAAGATAAGATCATAATATTGTAAGCCAGCATAAACAAGTTTCAGTACATATATCCATACATCAATATGACGAGATCGTTATAAAGTTTGTTATATTTTCAATAGATTAAATATGTTCTCTGTCTAGTAAGAGTATATCAGAGAGCTACCTTCATTATCGTTACTTTTTCTTTTTTTCCTTTTTCTTTAGAAGAGCATATAACATTACTATTCTATATCTCACAATTTGGCTGCCTGGTCAAATGCTAAAGTTATTTATCCATGCCACAAACAATAACACACATAGATATTAAATTTATATACTGACAGACATACAAATGTATTTCATATCTTACTATATTTAAATTTCTAGATACATTACGTACAGTTTAGAGATTTCTTAGCTTCATTTCGCATTATACTGATGTACTGATATATGCTGCTTTCTTTTATTTATTTTGCTAGATATTTTGAGGCTCGTGTATATGACTGTGACAACAACGTTTTTAATGAATCTAAATAAATAGATCCTTTTTTTTATTACTACAAATTATATATATTAGAATAAAATTTTCCCACACTTCATTTTCCATTGGATGGATATGAATATAATATGTCAGCTTTGAGTACTTATTGTTTCTCTCAATAATCAGTTAAATATTTTTAATCCAGTTTTGTTCTTCTTCTTTTTCTTTCTTTTTTTTCTTTTATTTTTTACTAAAAAGGAAGCACTTTGTAATTTGGTGACACATTTATTGAATTGAAACTTACAAGTATTTATTTTTAATATTGTTAATTTTATGTTACCTTAAACTAAAACTTTTGTTTCCAATACTTAAACAAAGGCACGTACGCAATACATCGATATTTCAATGAAACTATGTCGTATTTACTTCGTGAAGCTTCCAATTCAATTGGTAGAATGTTTTAATATAACATGAATTACTAAAATTATTACTATTGCATATTCGTTTAAAGGTTTATTACATGACATCTTGTATTCACAAAATATTTAAGTATTTTTTTTTTTCATTGCGGTCATTTTCATTTTCCGTAAACAATGAACTTTTTAATTACTTTAACAGTAAATTAATTATTTTATAAATGTTACTCATAAACTAGAAATTCACGCTTAAATATTTCGTAGTTTACTTTGAATTCATTATCTTTATTTATGATACAATTATTTTGCAGCAACGCGTTTCTCTTTAATGATATTATTTTAGCATTTTATATAATTGTGAGCTATTGAAATAATCTGTTCTACCTAGATATTATAGAAAAGTAGATTTTGTTGATCTCTGTCACTGAACGTGTTGCACATTGTGTTTCACATACCATAAGCCTGGTACGCCGCTGCAGCTGGTGCATAAACGCCTTGCGGCGGTGCACCATATACACCTTGTGGTGCATAACCAGGTGCCATCATACCGGGTCCTGCTGTTAACATTAACTGAGGTTCCGCTATAGAAATAAAAGAATATATACGTAAAAATAATTCCACCAAAATATTTGCTTTTCAATTTGTTAAACGAGCAATAGTCTTCTTAAGGCGAAAATACTCACGCATAATCATAGGTTTATGTTCTTGATGATCAGTTTCTTCCATACGTCGGCTTTCAGCTTCTTCCAATTTATCAACCTATTGAAATACATATGGTTAGCATAATTTTAAAAATCAATAATTAAATAATAAAATTGTAAATAATATTACCTTGCTAATATATTCTCGTGCAACTTGTATAAGATACGGCATAGCGAAATGTAAAATACGATGTCTCCACGCGAGTTCTAGAATAACATCTGGATGAAGTAAATCATAACAATGAAATAGACATGCGGCAAAACAATCCTTTGATCCTCTCTCCAAGAACCATTCCAATAATTCTTGAGCAACATCGGAATTACGAGATTCTGCTGCATATTCCATAGCATCTCTATTCAATTGACATAAATCATTAAACAATGAGAATGAAAATAAATAATGAAAATTCATATAAATAGAATGTTTAAAAATTTTAATGCAATTCACCTGAACAATCGGTCCTTTTTACACAGTTCGACTGATTGTTTCCATCTATTATTTCCTTTATACAAATACGCGGCAATTCTTCTAAATTCAATTAATTCGTGTTTCTCCAATTGTTGCGCTAATGCGATATTATCAAAATTATCGAACGCGTCAATCGATGTTCTGAGTCCCTGGTAATCTTCCTCGTCGATAAGTAGACCGTTTAATGCCTCATTAATTGCTTTATTATTTAACGCTTGAACTGACCTCAAATAAGGCTTCACAAGCTGTAAATGCCCTGTTCTTTTAAAATATGCAACTGATCTTGTATGATCCATGCGTGGAGCAAGTACAAGTAGTATATCATTCAAAAGTAGGGGTTTATATTCGACATAAAATTGTATAGCTTTGTAATAAAGTTCAACGTTTGCCACTTTAGTAATCACATCTTTGAAGTGACCTTCTCGCCATGCTTCAGTGGGATGTTGCATCATTGCAAGAACTGCATTGTCATACTCTTCATATTTATCGTATAAAAATACAAGCTCTGCCCATAAATGTGCTTGCTCTGCTGCACGGAGTACCTAAATTTTTTACAAATAAACACAATATAATTTTTTCCTCATTTTGTTCATATTCAAACATTCAAATGTAATTGATAGCATACCTTTGGTATATTAACTCGAGACCAAAAAAGTTCAAGATGTTCTCTCATTCGTTGAGGTTTATATTTGCTATAAAGTATAGCTAATTCAGTGAACATTCCCATGTGCGCTCTTTCAAGTCCCAAAGCAGCTTCCAATAAATTAATAAGTTCCTCGAAGTGCCCCCGATCTTGATAATAATTGATTAAATCTTCTAACTCATCAGCGTGTACGACTATGTGCAATCCACACATTTGCGCTAATCTAAATTCTCCACTATCCACACAGGCAAAGCAAACTTCCTTCCAAGTGCGAGTTGAATTCGCTTTGCGAGCACTGTCGACGGCACCTTGGAATTCTTTCAGATGAACAAGCGTAATAGCTAATCGTGCAAAATTCGATACATTGTTGTACAAAAGTTTTGCAGCATCGTACATTTTATCATCGAAACACCTATCGCCGATCTAAAAACGAATAATATAAATTTTTGTTTAAGAAATGATATGAATTTACATATTTATATAATGTCCATAAAAATATTTAAACCTTCTGAATATCGGCATGATTAGGACCAGAAATGAACTCTTCAAGATCTGCAAGTCGGTTGGTTCTTGCGTATGCGTAAATTAATTCGCTTTCAATGAAAGATTCACGCGCCTTTTTGCGAGCCATTTGCAAGTAACGAACCAAATCCTCCCAATGAGAAGTTCGATGAGTAGTTTCTACCACGTCTACATACGCTGACGGATCATCAGCCTTAATGAAACTGTCTATAGCTTCTTTAACTAAACCTTGTTGTAATTGTGCTCTGGCTAACTGAGACCATACCGGTGGTTCGTTACATCTAAAATAGACATCATTAATTTTCAAAAATTGCAATTAATTGTTCAACTAATTATATTATTTATTCAATCAGTATACTAAGTAACTTAGAAATTAGCTTAGAAATTCAACAAATTATAGCCTACCTTTCAGCAAATTCATAAGCTCTGTCTAAGTTATTAACTTGCTCAATTAAAACTTGGATAGCTGAAGTATTCACGTCGAATTTCTTAAAAATGGCAAAAGCTTCTTCGTATAATTCATTATTAATAGCAATGTTAGCAATATCAGGAGCATCATAATTATCCAATCGATTGATATATTCCATAACACGCGTACGATCAGCTTTTATTGCCGTTAGAATCAAAAGATTTTGTAAATTGCGATGATCGCTAAATACGCTACTGTCAAGTACAATCTTCTCAAGAAGCTCGATTAGTTCATTTGGTAAATCAGCGGTCATAAACGCTTTAACGGTAACTGATATATCTTCAGGATCTTGTGTTTCTGATAAAGCTGTTTGTACGACCTACGAATAAATCTTTCGATAATTTCATAGCAATTGAGTAAAAACCACAGTTAAAATTACACAAACAAATTTTTATCAGATGCTTTAAAAATTATTAACGTTAGTTTCATCACTTTCGTTGGATATAAACTCACCTGATCAATCAACGGCCTTTTGTAGGGGTTGCTTTCAAGAAGAACTTCAGCCCACAAATCCGGATCTCTACGCCTTACCAAATATCTAGCTTCACTTTTGAAAAGGCTATTCTCGTTACATACACTTATTAATTCCCGATCGCATTGACCACGCTCATATGCAATACAAGCTAAATGTGGATCACGTTTTTCACAATATTTTCCTACTACTCTACTGTCATAAAACTGATTCTCTCTGTAAAATTAAAATTCAGTTAATAGAAATATTCGAAATATTTTATGAATCAAAATATATAGACATTTACTTACTTAAGGAATCTTTCTGGGTTGTTATTACTATCAATGTATATCTTTGCTAATGCATTATGCGTTGCAGGTTCAACACAACCTTCATGAACACGAGACTCCAACCATGGAAGTAAGAGTTTCAAACGATTTCTCTTCTCAACTTCCTCTACAAGTTCGTCAGTAGAGAACTGACCACGTACCACAAGGATTAAATTTTTTATTATATCTTCTGAACAATCTACGTCAAGTAAACCACCCACGACAACTGGTAGACGTGACGGATTTACCTAAAATTAAACCATCATTGTAACAAAGAAAATTCTAGAGATGACAATTATGTATTATATAATAACATTTAGTAAGTATAAAATTTATAACTTTAATGTTAAATTTAAGATGACGATTACCGAAACTTACTTTTTGAACGTAAATTTCTATATACTTTTGTAGATTATTTCGATAAAGATACAGCACAAGATCATGTACAAAATCGAATCGATCGCAAACAATGATCAAAGGTAGCTGATCAGATAACTTTGCTTCTTTGAGGAAATTTTTTACACGTTCTGGATTGTAACAATTACTTTCTCTACAAATTCGTTCCACTTCTTTAATTTGTCCAGTTTTACAAGCCGCTTGAATATATTTGAAATGTACTTCTTGATCTTGACTGAAGTTAACAATAGATCCCAGGAAATAAAACAATCCCTCGTACGATTTAAAACTTTCAAATAGATCTGAAAATAACGACATTAAATAAATAAACTAATATATAATAATATAAATATAACATAAAACAAACTGTTTAAAATAACAAATTATCAGTACCTATCAATGCTTTAGTAGTCAATTGTTCGTGGTATTTTGTTGCAATTTGAATACAGATTTGTAAGTTTTGTCTTATGTTAGCAGTCAACATAGCTTTCAGACATTCCAAAGAATCTTCGACAGACAGTGTTCCAAAAAATCCAACAAGCCAATCCGGAGAAAGTAAATGTGTATGTACCACAGCTCTCTTAATGTCATATAAATCAGTATAATGCTCCAAAGCACGTTGCAGTAAGCCAGCTTTTTCACACAATTGTGCGATGTGAGCTCTGTCGTAGTGAGTGAACATTTGGTTCCCTAAGATGGCATCAGCAACTTGTGGAGCGGACATCAAGTTCATTTCTAAAAGTCGTGTCTGTAAAGCTCCTTCACTTGGCCGGTTATTCTTCAAAGCATCCAACAAAAATGCTGTACATTGTTGAACCATGTTTTGTTCCATAAATATATCCACAATTTGATTGATATCGGCCAAAGGTTCATCGTCTTGCACTAACATTTGGGCAAATGCTACACCCTGATCTGGATTGATTCTCATGACATTTCTTAACAAAAATATATAATCAGGGGTATAAGAAACTTTCTTAGCATACAATACAATTTTCTGGAACTGGCCAGTTTCTGCAAAACATTGTATAACTTTATTAGGGACATTAGCTCTTAAATAAACACTGAGAGCTAAAGTCGGATCAGCTTGTTTCACCAGGTCACCCAATTCTTCGCTACATTCCAACTTATCTTCTTTCAACCATTTTTCAAGAAGTTGCTTGCGACCTTGTACAAGTACTGGACGACATAACTCCAAAGATTCATATTTATTTAATTGTCCTTGATCTAGAAGTATTCCGAAATATTGCAACAAGGGTGATGTTTGTCCTTGTGTGGTTGGTACCTGTTGGAACCGTTGAATAGTCGCCGGAGTTCGAAGTATTCCTTTTGGTGCATTTGCTGCAACTTTGGCCGCTTCTGCGTACTGACCATTTTGGAAAAGCAAATTAAATTTCCTAACGAACAAGTCTTCAGCCCCTGACAAATTATTTCTTACAGCCATTCGCAATGCAAGCTCAGAATTTTGTAGTACTCCATTTATATATGGAATTATGTTTTCTTCATCAACGGACACAGATAATACTTGACCTTTTCGATTTACTCCTATTATACCACCAGATGCTTCATGTGGTGCAGTGACAAAAATAGTTTCTCCAGATATACGGTTCATAAATATACATGTAGCAGATTCGATATCATACATATGTATATAACCATATTTTGTTATTAAATATATAACGTCATACTTTGAGCTGACTTGCATAGCAACAGGAAAGTCATTTCCAGCTTCTGGTGGGAAAAAAACATCCACTGCTTTTTTTGGAAATGGATGATTACCAGCAGGAGGTTGACCTACTTCAATAATGTGGAGCTTTGCACCTTGCACCGTTCTAACAGCAAAGCAAAATAAATTACTCGGTTCTGCGTTCCCTTCCATTTTAAATTGGGCAAAAGAAGCAGCATGTCCTTCAATTGGTTGAGAACATTTCCTCTCGACAGAGTAAAGTTGCATAGCACCAACCACTCTATTGTGCTGAGCAGAAATACCAATCAGTAATAGCCATGTTTGTTTTGGATCAGTTCTATAATTAATTATTTGACAGCCATTTAGCGATGAATGTCTGTCAAACATTTTATTTGGCGTAGATTCTCCTTCCATAGACCAATGGTAAACAGCAGTCTCTGTTACCAATGCTAAAGTATTTAATGATATCCACTTCCAAAAGACTACGTCCTCTGTCATTGTATGAGCTTTCATTTTTGACTTCATTTCTATGTTAAATATCTGAAGAGTTTTCATCGCTAGTAAAGAATAAAAACATATTATTAACTTTATTATCATATTTCACATACTTTAATTATTACTAATTATTACCTTTTAAAGCTATTACTTTACTTGCAGGATTCATGATTGCGGAATCTGCAGAGATAGGTCTCCTGATAGGATTCGCAGAATCGTTCATATCAATAATAACTACCTGTGCGGTGTCACCAACTTTCTCTCGAACACAAATGAATTTATCAGATTCCATTGTGAGTGTATTAAAGCTGACATTGTTAGCATTAATCCCAACAGCTGTGAGCTATAAAAAAGAAAATAACAAAAAACAGGTCAAAATTATTGGACAGCATTTAATGTAATTTCATGTAATCAAACATACTTAATATAACTTGATTTAACTTAAAGAAATATGTCCTACAAAATTCAACAGAAGCTATTACTAAACTAAATAATATTCCTCGCTAAGAATTAATTTCACTAACTTCAGCAAAATGGGAGAAATAGATAAGTTAAATGCAATTTTTATCTGGAATGTGGAATAAAAAAAAATACGCGATACATGATCGTAATTAGAATGTACTTCAAGTGAGACCGCAACTCATCATTACAAAAAAGTAAATTATCGACGAAATTAATGAATCACAATCCAATTCCACATTGCTATCGTTAGATTCGCGGAGCAATGAATATTTTCGTTAGAAAATTCACGCTGTACGAAGACGGAAATAAGGGGCGTATGTGCAGAGTAGACGTGGCCCTCATTGATAAAAAAAAAAAGAAGGAAAAGAAAAAATCAATTAATTTCTTCTCGCCAACATCGCCGCCAGAAATAATATTATGATTAGTTAACCTCTAAATATTCTATTACGAACATTCGTGTAAATTGATTAAAATTTGATACATATAATGAACGGACATGCGATCACAGTATTATAACTGTCAAAGTAACGTCAATTCAAAAGAATTTTAACGAAACCCGCGTTTCTTCGTTACGACGATAAAACTGGCAGTCAGAGATTCGCCAAAGGAACGTTGCGACAGCAGGACGATATCGAGAAATGTAGTTAGCGAGGACGAAAGTGTTTTGACGACGTGTCGAAATAATAGAGGAACCGGGTACGAAAGCAGGTCACCTACCTGGAGATGTTCTTGAAACCTTATGGGTAGTAACTGCGTCATTTTTCTGATGTTTTCCCAAAATTCACGAGGTTTTTCATATCACGGCTGTCGAACGTTCCTATATACAACTGTTTTGGCTTATGGTGCGCTCTTCTCAATCAGGAAACCTCGGTCCAACCATCAGCGCACAAAACCAACTGACGCAAAGTGAATGCCGTCACTACTTGCCGCTGACACCCATCATGGCCGCCAATGACCGCCCCTCTATCTAAAAATAGTCCCTCAAGTACAAAAGCGTTCCGATCGATCCTATATCCCGATATTGCCAAACGTTTGTAAACGCATCCAAATAGTTACGACACGCAACGATCCTCGACCAAACGTCGAATGACCGCGATCACCGTTCCCGATCACCGTTCCGTTAATTTAAATGTTCGCCAGCGTAAGAATACACGCAACTGGATTTTCTAGTAAATCTCTCTCGAACACCACCCCTTCCTTTCTTCAATTCTCATCCCCCACTCCTCCGACGTGAATGAAGCTGCAACGGCGCACAATTGGACACGTATATGTTTTCCATCATGTATATTTCCTCCATACAGAAATCTCGTCTCATTAAAATTCACTGCTACGAAGAGACGGTGATGATCTTATCTCTCTTTTTTTCGACATTTTGGAAATTCATTCGAATAATTTGAAGTCTATGCAACTACTATTGCATAAATAAACAATTTAATGTACCAATTTAATTCAATTAAATATTAATAAATTAAAAAACAAAATTTATTTTCAAGTTAATGTCAAAACTGTGAAATACATATGTTGTACAAATATTATACAGCATGTTTTTCATCAGGATCATTTTAATCGAAAAGACCGAAACCCATGTCGTCGTCTTCCGATTCGGACTCTTCCTTCGCTGGTTTCTTCTCCTCTGTAAAAACAAGTTGTGCAAATAATTATTATATAGTACTCACATTACATATTCACATAATACTACCTTTTTTCTCTTCAGCTGGGGCTGCAGCACCTCCTGCTGGTGCAGCATCCATACTAACAGCTACAGCACCACCAACTGGCATCGATAATAATTTTTCCATTCCTGGAAGAATTATACATCTTTTTATTTGAACGATTTGAAACACTGAAGTGTCAAATGAACTGATCAACTCCATAAATTGGAACAAAAAGAATTATAATTGTGATCATTATTTTTTAAAATATCTCAAAATATTTGCAATTACTTAGGCTATCTCTCTGTAATAAATAAATCCAATAAATAAATAAGTCATTTCTTTTTAATAACAGAAAATAAAATTGAGAATTTCACATGGAATTGATCAATTTAATTTTTGGGAAATTGATATATTAACCATTTTACCTACAGAATAAAGAAGATAACTAACTTAAAGAAGTCATACCTTGTGCAATAAGTTCATCAACTGTTTTCCCATTTAGTTCAGAGATAACTTTCTTCAGTTTTTCTGTATCTGCTTCAATTCCAACAGATGATAAAATTTTTTCAATATCATTTTGGCCAGGAGAAGCTTTTCCTCCTAAGGTAGCTAAAAGGTAAGCGGCCACGTAACGCATAATGAAATAAGAAATATACTTTGAATTTTCTTTTAAATTTAATGCTTCATTATTGCTTAGATTAATCTCTTTCAGCAAGAAAGTTCCATCACAGTTCTCAGTCGAAAGATGGTGATTATTATATGAATCATCATATGAAGTACATGTATATTATATATAAATAAGTTTGAAAATAAATAACACGAATTGATCTACGAAAACAATTGACATTAAATATATAAAAATCTAAATATAATTTTTTGCGACTTCTTATATTAAATCCTATTTTTACATTTTAAATTATGAACAACAAATACACGTGAAAAACGTTCATCGTATCCT
>KQ435868.1:639344-660703 GCA_001276565.1 Melipona quadrifasciata
TAAATTGTCATATTATATGAAAGAAATTTAAATATTTATAAATTTAAATCTTTAGAAATATTTCCAGAGGTTTAATATTTATCCTCCTACCGATATAAATATTTGCTTTTTGATTGGTTTCTGATATAATTTTTTAAGGTGAATTCTAAACTGAATTTTTGCGTAAATATCTTTCAACGCTAAAGTATATAAATTATCACGAAATGCAGATAATGTTACTTCTTATCTATCAAACATTCGGTTTTATCTATAAAACGAATGAAATGCATGTAACAAAAATATGATGCACATTCGTGATTTCTAAACTTCACATAGTACTTGGTGGAAACTCTTGAAACCATTACAGTTAAAGCAAGAAGAATTCATACATCACGATGGTTGCTTGTAAGTTGCGTTTTTATTTACATTTATATATTTAATTCATATACTTTCTCATAAAAATAATATTTGTACAATATGCTTACTAAAAAATTGGACATTTCGTTACAGCAATTCTTAAATTTTATGAAATGTGTTCTGTTTAGCCACTCCCCGTTCTTATTAACTTTTGTTATATTGATGTTATATTGCTGTTAATAAAATATGTATTTTCTAAAAAGCTTAATTAGTTATAATTAGTTCGCGACAATGCTCAAATTGTTCAGTTTAACGAGTAATTATTATTTTTCTCAGAAATAAAATATTTGGAATATTTGATATCCAAGTTAAACATATGTATCTACAACGAAATATTTTCGCGCACATATTTTGAAAATATTTTAAATTAAATTTATTAACGTGAATGTAATATTAATTTTATAATTTTTGACATGTATTTTTTTTAAAGTATTTGCATATTTTAAAGTATTTACATTAGTGCCAACTAAATAATTAATTAATTTGATTTTTTAATTTTGAAAATTACATTACTCTTATAAAGATGTGTGTTGCACTTTAGTACAAAACGAATCAACAGTAGTTAATTTTTCAGGATTAAAAATGATCTTAATTAATTAATATATTTGTGTATGTTTACTTTGCTTACTCTGCAAAGATTGAAAGTTATTTCATTTTTTAAGTAGCAGGTGTTCTAACCACGGAAGTTTTGGATCAACTACGTGCAAAATTCTTTGAAGATAATCGCAACATTTTGGCACAAAATGTGTGCACAAGAACCAATCCTTTGGAAGCTTGTGTTTCGCGAAAGGTTTTGCAAGAAACACAACATGTGTTTACTCATAAAATTACAACAGAAGGAAAACCTATAACAAATCAAAAGAATTCTGGCAGATGTTGGGTATTTTCCGCTTTAAATGTTATGAGAAGTGCCTTTATGAAGCAATACAATTTGGATGAATTTGAGTTCAGCCAAGCTTACTTGTTCTTCTGGGATAAAGTTAATATTACATGTCTTATAATATATGTGATTCTTATTTCATTTTTTATTTATTAATATTTCTTTTTCATTATACAGGTCGAAAGATGCAATTATTTCTTGCATAATATAATAAAAACTGCTAAACGAAATGAACTCGTAGAGGGTCGATTAGTGTCATTTTTATTACATGATCCTATTTGCGATGGAGGACAATGGGACATGTTTGTCAATCTCATAAATAGACATGGTCTTATTCCTAAAATCTGTTTCCCAGAATCATACAATTGCGAATCTAGTTCACGCATGAATACTCTTTTAAAAAGTAAATTGAGAGAATATTCCAAGGTCTTGAGAGATTTAGTATCCAATGGGGCAACAGACGAAGAATTAGAAGCTCGGATTCTAGAACAAATGGTCGTGATCTACCGAATAATCGGTATCTGTTTAGGCATACCATCGAAAACAATTACTTGGGAGTATTATGACAAGTCAAAGAATTATAATTGTATTGGACCTATAACACCAGTAGAATTTTATGAGAAACATGTGAAACCTTATTATAATGTAGATGATAAAGTATGCTTAGTAACAGATCCTAGGCCATCTAATCCATATGGGAAACTTTACACCATAGACTGTTTAGGAAATGTTTTGGGAGGAAGACCTACACTGTATAATAATCAACCACCTGAATTATTAATGAAATTATGCGCAGAAAGTATAAAGCAAAATGAACCAGTGTGGTTCGGATGTGACGTGAACAAACGATTAATAGCTAAGCAAGGAATACAAGACATGAGAGCATACGATTTCGAATTAATGTTTGGAACTGATATTCAAATTAATCTTACAAAAGCAGACAGACTACTTTATGGAGATTCTATGATGGTTCATGCAATGACATTTACAGCTGTTTCGATTGATGTATGTTAAACACTCGTACAAGTATATCCAATATTATGTATACATATTGAATTATTTATTGATTTTTTTCAAAATGATGGTAAAATTAAACAGTTTCGAGTAGAGAATTCTTGGGGAGATGATCAAGGACAAAAAGGATATTTATTACTAACAGCTGATTGGTTTTCCGAATTTGTTTTTGAAGCAGTTATTGACAAAAAATTAGTACCTGCAGACGTTTTGAATGTATTTAAACAAGAAGCTATTATTCTACCTGCATGGGATCCTATGGGTACACTTGCTCACTGATAATAATGTAAGCTTAAACTTATTTCAAGATGAAATATTTTAGTTAACGAAAGTGTATATATGACAAAAGATTAAATATCAAATAAAGTTTTAAGCACATTGGTACAGCGAAGTACAATAAATTAAGACTTTAACACTTTTATAGTTCATTAAAAATAACTAAGGAATAATTTTAGAAAATTAAAATACGATATTTCAATTATTTAACACCCATTCAGGTGCAAAATAATATATATTGCTATAATTAATAAAATATTAAAACTGTATATTTAACATAGTTCCTAAAATTTAAGATGATTACATATATAATTTTGTTTTTAATTTATAATTTAAAAACATTTACTTACAATCTATTTTTTTTCTTTTTTTTATTATATTTTAAATATTATATATTATATAAAAATATTTCACTTAGAAAGCTTCAAGAATGTAGTATTTGATTTTACATTTATATGTTGTATCTCTATTTTAAATGGTTACAAATTGAAAAAAAAACTTAATAATTGTACGAAGATTAATAAAAATGTTGAAAATATGTACGTTTAGTTATTATTTTTAACAGATATCTTTTATTAACATTTGTAATAATTACAAAAAATACATCTTTGGAAACGATATTTTGTACACATTATTTATTTCTAAACATAAATATCAAATTTTATTAGCCTAATGTTAAATTATATTCAAAAATTTTATATGTAAGTAATATTAAACAGTTTTATGCCGTTTCTTTTGTATTCTATAACAATATTTAAGTTTTGCCCATATACCTTGACACATATTTTGCAAACGAATATCATTCTGATTAATAGAAAATTTATAAATACACCTTATCATTCTTTTTGGTTTATTTAGCTGGCCTTGTTGAATTAAACTCAAAGCAGTGTATAATTTACAACGAGCAATTAAAAAGGGATCTCTGACACGAAGTGCTAATTCAAATTGCTTTATAGAAATTTTTCCAGCCATCTCAGCCTGTGTAGAAAAAGAATATTTAAATATAGATGACAAATAATATAATAATAAAATCATTCAAACAATTTATCAATAGAATAAATAAGGTTTACACAGTGTTGAAATTCTTCTCCTAAAGCAGAAAATGCTCCACCCAAAGTAGACAACCAAGACATAGCATGATCAACTTCTCTTCTTTCCATTGCCATTTGAGTTATCCTTTCATTCCTAAAATTAAAAAAATCATATTGTAGTATAGATTTAAAATATTAAAAAAATTGTTATTAAACGAGCAGTTGAGATCTTGCCATTTGTAATCTAAGAATTGTTTTTTTGGCGTGTGTAATCTTATTAAGATAACTGATGAATTTATTCTATTCAACAACCTGTAGGCTAAATATTGTAACAATTTTGTAAGTGCAGCTTTTCGATATGTTTGTGAATTAGTTAATGTCACAATATACGCTGATACAACGTAGGCATTCAGTCCTTTCTTGTTTAACCAAATTTTGTTCATTTGTACCCCATTACTTTCACTGACATTGTTCGTGTCAACATTTATCTGACACATACTTTTAGTTTTTTTTACTTTTTGCTCATATTTAATTACAGAATAAGACGTAACAATAACGCTATTGAAAATTGTGGTGCCTTTATATATAATCAATTTCACAGAATTATCCATGTTTCTAATTCAGCAAAATAAACGATCATTTAAAAATATATAAGAATGTTGTTTCGTTGTATGTTGGATCATTATCACGTTAGAATATAAATAATACATATTAAGAATTTTCATCACATATACTGTTTCGATTAACTTTCATAAATATCAGCTATAAACTTTATATCTGTGAAGTTAACGACCGTAATCTGTAAAAGAATTTGTGCTATTTTATACTTTTAAGTAAAAATTCTTCCGCGTCTATAACATTTCGAAAGAAACATTTTTTATAACATGTTTTCTACGTAAGCCTTTCAATTGACAATTTGAGGTTAGAAATGTAGTAGATTGCATATATGCGTGGTGAAGATAAGACGATGGTAGGGATGATAAATGATAACACATCATGCAAGTTATTTAATTCATCTTAATAACTTAGTACTTAAGCGACCTACTTAATTTTATAATATATATTGTACAATAATTGAAAAATATGAATTTCTATTAAATTGCATACTAAATATACATACATATATATTAATTTTCAATAATTTTTTAAATTAATTTATTAATTTTTGGGCAGAAAAAATAATTTTACTTCTGTTCAAATATAACTTTGTCAGAATTTGAATGTTTGGTTCAAAATTTAAATAAAATTGAATAAATGTCTGACGATGATGAAAGTAAAATAGAAAATTTCATGCAGGATAAAAGACGATTTACGGAATTTATTACATTGAACGTAAATCTTTGCCAATAAAGATTTTTTTTACTTAAACATTTAACTATTTTGAATAAAGCATCCTTATTGGTCATTTAATACTGTATGTATCAACATAACAACAAAATGTGTATATGTTATGTTATACAAAATATAAGTGAATCATAAAATCGTTATTGAAATAATATACTTTTATGTATTGCACGATTAATAGTACAAGAAATTTTGATAATTTTACTTATAAATAAAAATATATTTCGATTGGTAACTATTAGTGCTGTTACATAAATTGCATCATATGATTCAGTTTTCTACGACGAATTTAAGTTTAAAAATTTTAATTAATATAAAAAATACAGAGCAGTGTAAATATTTTTTAATTACGTTTTTTTTATTTCGTATATTTTTATATACAATTCCCAAATATGTTTATTCGGCAATTTATAATTTTAAAATATATTTTCATGCATTTTCATTGCTCCAAGGTGTAAAAAAATATTTAAAATTATAAAAATATTACTAAATTATGTACATTTGCTTGCGATATTTGTGAACAAGAAAGTACCGACCAAATATTTGTTAGTTTTTAAGTATATTCTGCAAATAATCCATACTTAAAACTAACTAACTATTTACGTAACATACGACTTTAATGAACGTTACGTTATTACGAATATTTTAACATAATTGAAATTCAAAAATCAACGTCAAACATTATTTAATATATCGGTAATAATTTAAACAAACGATCGTTGAAAGAGACGTCGGAATAAATCAAATAAAATAATGTTGAATGTTCGGGGTAATGGAAAGCATGTTTTGCGCCACTGTGCGCATAGCACGACGGCGCAGTTATTGGCATTTCCCAAAATTTTGTCGACCAGTCACACCAAGCAGTACGAACACACCTCTACGACGAACCAATCAGAGTCTCAGCATCTATTGTTACTGTATAGTAATTGGGGCAACGTACAACAATTGAAATTCACTGGGCCGGGCAATATTAGCAACAAATTGAAAAAGGATCGTAAGAAAAAAATTCGTCAGCTTTTTAAAGTAGGTTTTTGACGGGTGTTTCGCATAGATACATTGCAATATCGGGTGTACGGTGGTAAGGTGAGCGCTTGACTTGTACGTCGCTGGACGTGTACGAGTACCCCACCTTGTGATTCGGCCTAAGCTTTGAAGAGATACCTCTATTGGTATTGGGGTCTCCGACTCGATCGTGGCAGGTTGGATTTACCCCGTTTGTCACTGAGAAAAATCGCCTTGGCCGGACTACGTTCTCGAATCCTAACGTTTCGCCGTTGCTCTTTTCAGTGAGATTCCTCGTAGGGCCGAGGTGATCGCGTGAATCTCGGTATTTTTTTCCCCTCACTGAACAGAGCGTCCCAATTGCTGACATTTCCCGCATTTGAGCCACGGCAAGGTATGGCGTTTTTGAGAACGGTGCCGCGTTGCAGTGCCGGTAAAAAGCTGAGGAAGTGTCTGCCACTTCCTGTCGGCTTCGTCGAAAACGTAACGAAGCCATCGGTGCAGTTGGTGCAGGTGCACGACCGCGAATACACCGGCGGCAGTACCGCTGACGTGAAGCCGGCTCCACCACGACAGATCGATCCTCTGGATTTGAAGTTTAACGATCCCGTCGCTGCTTTTAAGAGTAAAACCACGAAAGAACTGCTCCGTGCTTACATCGTCTATCAGCTATGCTCCATCGAGTACATCGTCGAGAACAATATGAAAGTAAGTCGATATTTCTCTTTGCTGAAATTGTTTATTGCGTGTTATTGTCTGCGATTGTTACACGTATGCCTGCGAATTGTCGTGATCCCTGTGACGTATCCCTATGAAACAGCGTGACATGTGCTTTCACAGCGTCCTCTCTCTTGCTCTCTTCTAGCCTTAAAACTCCGTTTCAATATCGGAGTCACATTGTAATTTTTCCCCTCCAGATTTATTCATACACGTAGAATATAGAATAATTCGAAAGGATTTTTACGTATGTACATATGCGTATCGTTTTCAAGATTTAGCCATCTGCAGATATAAAAGTTTTTAAAAATTCTACAGTGTGAGTTTAACAATCATCTGGTATAATACGTATAGAATACGTATAATACATGCAATAGATACATATCGTGTGATATAAGTTGTTAATACATATACGTTTTGGAGTATTTTTGTCGCCACTTATGTATAAAACAACGATTCATTCATAGTAACATTGTACTAATGCGGGGAATTCTTTCTCATATCAAAGCCAGTCGTACGACGTTAATCATATTAGTTGGGACTCTGAGGTAAATAATTGGTGTTCTGTGTCTATATACGAATTACGTATGCGGCTTAAAGCAATCAATGCAATTATATAAACCACATAAATCTAACACGTAATATGTAAAACCAAATTTATTCCTTAGCAGAATTTTATAAAATTTTATAAAATTTACAATTGCGTAAAATTCTCTTTAGTAAGAATTTCACGGAGATAAGATTTACGCGTTGCTTTGTACCGCAGGAAGGAAGTCGTCTATTATATACAATGGTATTGGAGGAATGTGAAGTTAATTAATTTTGAACTTTTCCCTGTGAGAAGATGACGTTCCTCGAATTGCGAAGAAAGAAAGAGATTTTTACGTACGAGAGAGTGACGATTTTATCGATAGTGTGACGATTTGAAACAGAGTCATACGACGTGGCATGCCGCGTTATTGATTTTACTAATGCTTGATACATTGAATCGTGCTAGCGATTTTGTCTCATAGCAAACTCACAGCGATGACCAATTACGTAACCAAGAAGGAATAATCGATTCTGCAGAACGAACTGTAAAAATCTAAGATTACTGACTGAGATGTTACTACTGTCCAATTCAACGCCTACGGCGCGGCGCCTTTTAATTGCTCTAATCAATTTTCACTCCAGGGCGATGTGAGTATAACACTCGCGTATGACGTGAAATATTTTATGGTGTCGATGAATTCTTCATTTCTAACTTGTCTTTTGCGAGCTTTATTCTTACTCAGAATTGTGCTCAAGCTCCGCTCTAGATATTATTAGAGCTCACATGCTGTTTGCCAAAGTATGTACATATTCTCACAATCGGGATTTTTTTTTAATTTGTCAAAGGTATTCAGTGAAATTGCGATAGCGAAACTTGAGTATTGGGCTTGACTCGGGTTTATAAATATACATATATACTGAACTTGATTCAGTTACTCATCGCAGGCACGGAGGTTTCCTTTATCCGGATTTCATTTTGAGCTATGTACGTCTAATTGTCAAGTGTACGTTGTATCAGTAAGATTGTTTTATTGTTATTAGATGTACGTCATACAACTGTTGTGTATTATGAAAATCGTCTTGTTCATATTTAGTTATATAATGTCACAGTTTTCGTCGAACGCATAAATAGAAGGAGTCAGTTGATGATTCACTTTCTATCTTGAATGTATGAACCTTGCCACATCGTATTGATTGTTATTGATTTTTAAAGTGCGACATGACTCCGTTGTGTCTCCTCTCTAGACTCTTGGCAGACTTGCCAAGAATTGCATTTTGTAGCAAATAATACTTGGTGAAAGATTTGTTAGTACGCACACTTTTTGGGGCTTTCAATGATTTTTCTATGACGCTTAAACCTCGTTTAGAATGTCCTGAGAAAATTACAGATGTACGCATTTAGTTTTCAAATGTTGGAATATTTTACAGTAGTTTAAAGTTCATTTTTGTAAAAAAAATGGCACAGGCAAAAAAAAAAAGAAGGCTACAATTTATGCTCGTGTTCTTCCACATTTAAATACCATTGAATATGATAAAGAGTTACAAGTTTGCTTTATCTACAGATTAACATAGTTATCAATGACCAATTACTCGGATACTTGAAATTCCTGTTCGATATATTACACATCGATTAGATAAAAGTTGTAATTGCGTAATTAAGTGAGTTTTTTGATTACGTTTTCGTAAGACATTTTTAATTCTCTGTTCTAACTCTGGGAAACCCCTCGAAACGATAATAAAATATTTCATCATGATCTGCAATTATTTTCAAACAAGTATCTTAATCCTGGAAACATGTCACTATTATTGAATTTCTGTGATAATCTTTCGAACTGTACCGATATCTTGGGAACGTGACAGTAGCAAGGACTACATAGATAACTGATGATCGACTGGATTTAATTTCTATATTTTGCTCGAAAATAGCGTAACTGAAAGAAGCAAACTTTTCAGGAAGTCGGTTCTTTCGAATAAAATGAAAATTTAAAACGTTGTTCAAATTGCGTAAAATTGGACAAAATAATAACAATCCCAGGAGATACGTTCTTCGAGAGAGTTTCTCTTCGGGATATCGATCTTTTCTGTAAATCGATCATTCAGTAGGGGAAAGATTTGATAAACGAGCTGATTATTCAGTAGTGATTGATTGCTCATTCAGATTAAATCAATAGTAGATTGATTGTTCATTCACACGATACGAAAAAATGATTCATATTCAAGAAATTGATTTTTTTATTTTTGCGTTGCAATACCCGCAATACCCGCCTTGCTGGAACATTTCTTTGTTTTTCACTTTATTTTTCTGTTTCTCTCGTTACTTATAAGCCAATTGTAAAAATTTAATCGATTACAAACTAGAAGTCATTGGGAATGGAACCTAGTAATTTTGAAAAATGTCCTAAACATTTGAGCGTGCCACACTTTAAAGGGAATTGGAGAGAAATGATTATTATTGACACACAGGGAAGGTGTAATTTCGTGGCGCTGCATCACCATATGTGTCTTTAGTATCACGGGAGATTAAAGGGATCGAATCAAGTCGCATTTAGCATGTTAGTGTAATGTAAAGATATTGCAGCCTCTGATTCCTATCTTCATTCTAGATCTTTTCTAGAACGTTGATCAAACGAACGATGCTTAATCAATTTTAGTTAACACTGATAAAATATAATAATAATAATAATATAGATGTGACAATTTAAAAGGAATTTCTATAAATCGAGGAATCATTACGATTCGTATTTTTCGAAGGCAGCAATTTTACAGATGTCATGTCATTAAATCAATTTTATATTCGCATAACATTCTATCCTTATGTAACATTATATCAAGGATTACTATACTATATTTCAAAATAACACTAGAATGTTATAGCCAAGGCCAACAAAATGTAATGTAAAAGGGACGCATCCCGGCAATACAATATTGCCAGGCCCTAAGGTAATTACAAATATTGCTTGTGGGATTGACCTGCCCGACGAAGACAACAGTATAAAGAGGACCAACACGGACCAGGGTCTTTCGGCAAGTAAAGTCAAGATTTTCAGTACAAAATGTGCCTCTTGTGCCACTATCTTGTGAGTGCATCACTCGCATAATTACAAATTCAACATTCAGTCAATTTCCCACAACAGTGATCCTTCGAGCCAAATATATATACGCAAAGGAACAGGTCCTCGGGACACAGTCCTTAACGCAGAAAAATGTCAAGTCCCTTGTTCGACCCTGCATTGAAATCCAGTGGAGCACATTAGAAAATGAAATAAAACGAAGTTGCACATTGTGTACATTAATTATGCACGAGTTACAAAGAGACGTACATACGTATTTCCAACCATTTAAATACGAAGATATAAATAAACCATAGGTTGCTACTAGAAACGGCTGAGTTGCGCGTGAACTGTAGAAGCGAAATGTTAAATATAGTTCGGACTGCAAAGGGTTAGGGAGAAAGAATCGTCGTCTGTTCCGCAGTTTCGCGGATAAAAATTCGTTTGACCGGCTCGTCTCAAAAATCATTTGATTCGCCGAATGCACAATGTTTTGGGATTTTGCTTTCGCGCGTAATTACAAGGTGAAGAGCTTAGTGACCTGAACCAGATCAAAAAGATCGTTTCAGGAAATGGGAAAACCGCGACAGAATATCTTCGAGATTTTGCAAAGTTCGTTCTAGAAAAGTTGGAATTCTGGCGAGTCGCTTTGATTGTAGACGAAACGGAAATTCATTCACACGTTCGCGCGGCCATGTTAAACGTGTTTTAATGATGAAACACACCGGGTCAAAGCGAAGCGTGTCTCGCCCCGGGGATACTTGCCCGCCGTGTCGCAGACTCGCTTTAGACGGCTGCCAGACGATAGAGAGCACCGTTTCGAAATCTTTCCATAAACATCGCGTCTACGGCCGCATTGCGCATACTGATCGGGTCGCGTGTTAGCCGCACGCTTGCATCGCTACGCATCTGACATAAAATGCGACGGATGCGTCAGTCGCGCGCACGCATACGCGTTCCCTGCATCGTCCGAATGATCTTTCCTTTGCCGAATCTCGCGATGTGAATTTTCTTGCTCGACACACCTGCGAATTCGACTGTACATATCCTGCTTTGTCGAATGATTCGTTTTTATCAACGAGATCTGACTTTGATCTTATAATTGCCACTTCGTGGATATTGTTTCGAGCTCGAAAATTTACAGAGGAAGACGGATCTCTTTGAATTTATAATCTGTGTTGGTACGAAGTAGATCAAGTTCGTACGTTTATGGTTGTAAATTCTCGTTTGTTAAGAACTGTTCGAGGAATGCGAGACGGACAAGGAAAACGTCAATGTCTAAATTTACATTTCTGTCGCGTATGTATGTTTTGTATTGACGTAACGCTAAAAACTTATCAGATATAGAATTTCGTGGAAACGTATATCCGATATAAATTGCAATTATTTTTAGGGGAAACTCTGTTTAAGCACGAGGTTTTTAATTGTAAAATTTACGAAAAAAAAAATTCCTGCCAGGAAAAGATCTACTTTACTTGATTTTATTATTATTATTAATCCCGCGGTTACTAACTTTACCGACACTCTATAGATACACGCGGGTACTAGTGAATGAAAGGGAGAAAGGGTTCGCCAGTGTTCTTCATTGAATTCGACCGAAATGACACGTGACAAGTAGTCTCAAGGCCGACTAGCTTGTCCGAAGTTGCCGCACTTGCAACGGGACAGCTTTATGCCGAGGGAATCGTGAATTACGATTGTCAGCCGACAGAGTCATTGCCAGTGGAACGTTCCTCATTAGTAATCGTAATCAGTTGGACACGTGGATGGAATTAGCCGCTCGAAATTCTCTCCTCTACTTTAAATTTTCCACTTTAAAGTTTCTCAACCCACGAGAATTATTTCGTTCCATTTATCTAGCGAAAGCGACAGTTGGAAAAGAACGTACGTATATGTATATCCGAGATTATTTTGTTTTTAATAGGTGTATTATTTTAGGTTTTATCTTTCTGCCGTAACGTGTGCGAGATTGACGCCTGTCGACGACGTTAGATTAGAATGGCTTTGCTACATGTGTACGCGTTAGATCAAAGATCTTATCGGCTTCATTAATCAATTAATAAGCTACAATATGTATTGTACAATTGTACAGATTTATCATAGAATAAAAGTCAGATTACTCATTACGGTCTTCGACTTTTGCTATAATTAGAATAAAATGCTCCGTTACGTTTAAATTGAAATGATCTTCGAATTCAAAGATTCCAAGATGAATTAAAATATTCGCATTTCCCGAGAGAGTAAATATTAAACACAGACATCGCGTTAACGTAACATCAAATTATTCAAAATGGCTTAAGAGTGGCAGTTGTATATTTGCAGGAATTTACATTTTCAAGCAAATATTAAGCATACTCACGAACCGAGCCTTGGAAAATACCTACTATAAGAAGGTGTATTGACTCAAGATACATAATCTGTTGACTGGGCCAACAGTAGTATCTTACAATGGATCAGGCAACAAATTGTTACACTATCTAAATAGTATTTTCTCAAGAAACAGAAATCTTGTATTTTACCTACTGCACTGTTTGCTACAATTTTTATTGAATTTCTTTTCTTCGCTTCAAAGTTTCAAACAAATTTGGAACAAAATGTTACTTTCCGTTTGCGGTATGCCACCTCGCAAGACAAGTTATTTCTTTTCATTAACGCTACGAAAAAAAAAAAAAAAAAAAAAATTGTCCAAACATGATTAACATCTGACATCGTACGTGTAAAATACTCCTCAAGTTTTAACTATACACACACGCACACACACGTTCAATTATAATTTCGCATTCTCGCATAAATCTATTTCTACAAATTGCTCGTGAACTCCGATAATTCCTGTTAATTAATGTTCGTTAACACGAGGATCTCAACTGTGAATGATTTAATCTACAATTAAAGGAGATTCCATAATGAAACTCGTTCTGTGCAAATTCCCTACAAACTTACTGCGCATCTTAATTCACGGGAAGAGGGAGAAAGTTCCAAAGAGAATCATTTGAACCGAACTTCGCAAATAGTCTACGGAGTATACGGACCACTTTTGCCAATCGCAAACACGCGTAACAGCGCGTTGAGTGTACTGCAATGCACGAAGCATTTGCACGTTATGCGATCAACTAGATCTTTCAACGAAAACGCGTGTAAATGATAACAAGATTATGTCAGACAGCCACACGGATACTTGCAGACGTTTGCACGCGTTTTAATGACAACATTATCGATGGCTAATTGTTCTCTGCGATTAGCGCTTCGCATTGAGCGCCGACTACTCTGAAGAGAGCCTATTACCAATAAATGTCGGTTTTGATTTTTACATTCTCGCTAAAGACTACCGTTCGTTCGTTCAATCTGTTACGGATGATGGAGTCTCTCCAACGGAACTAAGGTGCTTGACCAAATGATATATTCTTGTATCGTATCGGATGTTAATTGTCTGTGGCCAAATATTTGAAGCGTGGTAGCTCTAAAAATAGAGTTGGAACGCAACGTGAATTTCATCTTTAAAAAAAAAAAGAAAAAAAAAAGTATCAGACATTGTCAGATCCCTCTTGAAGGAATCTCAGGCTAGATCACGAACAACTAGTTCTAGCGCCAATGCTAAAAGACAAGTCAACAGTCAGGCGATCAGAAGATGGATTCAAAAAGTTTATCTGATGAAATCTACACTCGCGAATTCAATTACTCCTTATCACTGTCAGCAAAGGGAAGCTGCAATCTAAACACCAGTTTCACAGAACGGTTTGAATTACCGCAAATTGGTGGTGTCATTCCGAGAATGCAGGTCAGGGATTTGAACGCGGCGTTCAAACGATGCAGCGCGTGCATGTTTTTTCTTTTTCTTTTTTTTCCCTCCCTTGTTATTAGCACACGGAGTTTGTCTGTATATTATTCTGGATAAAATGATAGCACTTTCGCGCAGTCATGCTTCTGAATACACGTTTATGAGCGTTCAAACACTTCCTGGTTTCGTGCAAGATTCGACAACTGGCTGAACTTATCAAGAAGACTGACTAATCAATCACGGTTTCGCACTCGTGCAAAATAACGGCCCCAGAATTTGTGAAAGCTGTTCGTAGGAGTTGCAAATTAAAACGAGAAGAAACTGAACGTAAAAATCCCACGTACGAATTTCTTATTTTCTCTTTCGGAGATGCTACAATCTCTATTTGATTAGTAATTCTCACGTGTCCCAATAATTTTTCCAGCCATTTCTAAATACTTGTCGCAATCGAAAATCCTTGCAATTGGAAGCTATTGTGACGAGTGGGATATTGAACAGAAGAAATTGCCCGCGAGAATGCTCCTAAACATACCGGATAGCAATCAAAGGATTTAACGAACAGGGAGAGTGTGAAATATATCGAATGTGGAATTTCCGATGTATACGGGGCTATCGAACAGAGATTCCAATATATCTGTATATTGAAAGAGGGGTAACAAAATCAGGTGACTGATCGAACGAACCAAACACCAAAGCCAAACATCGAAGGTTAAACGATTAACGCAGAATCCTGCTTTAATCCTGTAAGAGAAGAGAATCGAACATTTTTTCCAAATCGTACCAAGTCAGAGATGTATCGTAAAATCCTGTGCAAAGTTCTCGTAACTCGTTAATTGGCAATTTATCGAGTGTGCCACTTGAGAAACGTGTCTACCTTTCTAGTGATTTGAGCAACTAGTTGTTATGTACTTATCAGTGAGTATATATAACGTTGGCAAACCCCAATAATCTCTGTAAAACGTCCTTATCTGCGATACACAAATAAAACGTTAATCGATGTGTGTTTTGCGGCTTTTTTTGCGCAAATATCCTTGATTTCGCACCCTCGGCAATCAATACCCGCTCTTGGCAAGCTGCTATTAAGTAATTATTCGCGTGCGAGACATTTCATCAATTCGGACGAGGAATCAATTGCTATTATACACTGGCGATAAAATGAAACAATCGCGATTGGAGGGAACGACGCTGAATGATGGCGCTATTCATCGGTTGGGAAATTCCTCCCTCGATACTCGATTCCTACGATTTCAACGATGAATTATCCCGTGAAACCTAGCGAGATCAGTCCGATGTAGAAACGCCAGCGTAATTACGTTTCAACCCTTTCCGTTTGCATCACAACCGTTCTATTCTCAGTTCGCGACTAATTACCGCTTCTTGTTGATTGCGCTAAATTGCAACAAACCTCGTCCTCCGATATTTGTTGATTATTCAATTGATCTTTCAATTTTCCCCCCTTTTGCCCTTTTATCCTATCCGATGAGAAGATCTTCTCACGAGAGCACGATAGTGCTACCCTCCTTGTTAAAAATTAAATCTGTTTGTTCTTTGTTCCGCGCTAAGCTGAAAAAGCGATCTGCGAGATCTCTCGTTCGCGTATTTCGTATCTTTACGCGTAAAAGGAGATGGTAGAATTAAATCTAATTTTGGAGGACACTCTACGCGCCGAATATTTTGAGACCGCTGGTGGCTGAAACCGCTTCCGTTGTTTCGCCCATACGCACGAACAAATTCGAATTCAAAGAGCACGAGCTATTGCGCATATCCTCTAACTTCGCGTCGCAAATCGATGAAATTTCTACGGTGGAAAAAATTACGGGTCGTGTTTGTTTCGACCGGTCTGTTGGCGTTGGTGCAGTGGTATTAAAAATGTCCTTTGGCATTTGCTTTGCCGAGGTCGAGATGATATCGCGTGTTTTGCTGGTTAAGCAAAAATGGCGGCAGTTATCGACTGGCAGTTAATGTCTAAGGATGAACGTTTTTGCCAAGAACGTATTGATCCTGGCCGAGTTGCTAGATACAGTTCACAAGGCCGCTACACACTCCTGTGATCAATGGCTTATGAACGTCGCGTTGCATGCAGAATATACGTAGCAGCTCGAAAGTTAAGAATCATCCACTTCATCGGAATAGAGGCAGGCTTTCGATTTTAATCGGTAACTGAAAGAGACTTTAGAGGGGACTGAAAGGCGAGGAAAGCGCTCCGACAATTCTCGAATCCTAAACTTGACAGTTCTCGCACATCTGCAGTTACGTTTAGCAATTTCCCGTTTCATCCGAGTTTCTTTCTCGTTTGGAAAAAAAGATAACGAGTTGAAACTGTGATCCTTTCGTTCGGGCAAAATCAGAATTTCAGTCGGATATTTGCAACTAGTGTCCGTTTGTCAGAATGACTTTCACGTCCTTTGAAAACTTCCACGATCCTTCTCTAAAAATAGTTTTGAAATTACAAATTCATTCTTGAGAGAGAACGTCTCTCTTTTGGGACGCTACAAGAATCGAGAATTACAAGATACTTTTCACGTTAACAACTTTGTTAGAGCCAGGGGCTAGGAGTGCGTTCCTTGAAACTGGCCCTACAGCCAAGGCCAACAAAACAGAAATGTAATGTAAAAGGACAAATGCTGCTTTATGGGACTGACCTGCCCGACACTGCCTCTTGATCACGCGATGGGAAACAACGAAGACAACAGTAGAAAAAAGAGCCAACACTGTTGGAACGACCATAACCGTTGCTCTTTTCGGCAAGCACAGTCAGGAACGTTGGTACAAAGTGTGCTTCCCGTGCCACCACCTTGTGAGTGCATCACTCGCCTTATTACAAATTCGTCATTCAATCAATTTTCCACAACAGTGGCTGGTCCCTCGAGCCAAGTACATGTACGCGGAGGAACAGGATCCGACGACAAACTTCAATATGCATTATTTCTCATTAAATATTTGTGAACGATCAAACATCTCAGTCAGTTGGAAAACAACCTGAATTTCGATTACTCAATTCGACTGTATCATTCACAGAGATCTCGAGGACTATTTCTATTCTGCACATTTTATGCACTTTGGCACGTGAACGATATTGCATATTGTACGCACGTTTGGCACGTTCGTCTCACATGAGAGGAATTTTATTTGGTAATACTTGGATAGTTAGTAATACTTGATACTTGACCGCTGTAATAAATTTAACAGTTAACAACATAAAAGTTGGCAACTTAAAATTTTCTAATAAAATTTTGTGCAAATTAAAACAGACGCACGCATCTAAGGTGCGCAAAGTCGAATTTTATGTATATTTTGTGACGCACATATATTTTTTATATGATATTTTAAAAAACACGATCGCTATCTAAAAAAAGAAGAAAGAATTTGTCTAGCTAGTTTGAATATGCAGATTTCCATACCTTGCAAATTAATTTACGCAGATAACTGTCGTAAATTCTGTAGCAAAGTAAATGGTGTAAAATAAATTTGATCTTGATGGAATACGCGTTTGAAAATATTCCTCGTTAATTTAGATGGATGTGCAACTGCAGGTTGCACGATAATGTAATTAATTTGATTTGACGTTCGAAATACGAATGCGTTAATTTAATCGGAAATTATCATGTTTGTTACACGTATAAGTATTTGTCGTATACTGACGCATGATTAATTATTATTGGGCAAGGTGTTAAGTACAAGATTCGTACGTGCGATTAAATTACTTGAAATTACCATTCTGGCAAATTGAAGTTGAGAACTTCAGTTTCGTTCGTTGCAAGTAATGGCGAAATCGATGCTTGAGTCTCCGGGTCTTTGGAGGCTTCGATGCAACAAAAGGGAACGATCTGGGTACGTCGTTGTTCCGTGTCAAGTACCAGATTCTCAGTCTTTGCGCTCCTTCGCGAGAATCCGCGTTTTACCGTTTTTTACGCCTTCCTCTATAAAAGAATTTTTCACTCGAATACTTGCAACGAATTTACCAAGAAAACGAGAAACGTTTCAACGTTTTTATGTACATTTCTATATCATTCAGATTCAATTGCTTTGAAATTCTCCCTTACTACTGTAGGGATGTAACGAAGGATATTTTATTTTAAGTAAAACGAGAATGTTTATTAAATGGAACAGAAGGGAATAGAAGCCCTAACATTGCGGTAACAGGAAATAAAAGCTAAACTAAAGCTAGAACTCGCTTAACTCTCAAACGTCTCGATACTCTTTAGATCTGTACAGTTTTGTCTGCTCGAAACATTCGTCACGCACGCTCTCTTGGTATTTCAAGTTTTAAATCTGGATGGCTAAAACAAACAATCCCAGGTGCTAGGTCTGGCTGTAATATCTGGCACTCCGCTGGAGACTTTTGGCGACAATTGTGTTGGGCCCTTTCTCCAGGATTCCCCATCCCGCACTACCGTAAAATCTTTCGTTAGATACGTATGCCCGGGAAGAAGACAATTATAACACAATTGTCACAAACTTTGCTGACGATATTACAGGCAACCGTGCATACAAAGTGGATGTTCCGTAAGGCGAAGAATCGAAGTCTTGTGCGATTGTTTCGCCGCAGCGCATGGGATGCATTTATCTCTGACTGGATCGAGAGTCGGCAACGACACAAGTCACAGATGCACGGAATCACAAAATGTATATGACGTTGTACCGTGTCGTAGAGGAAATATTTCAGTTTGCTGACCGTAAATTTCAAATTTCAAAATGTTACAACGCAGCGCGCGCGAATTGCAGCAATAAAGCGCATCCGTACATCTTGAAATCCTTTAAAAGTCGGCGACGCGAGGTTTTACTGTGAAAGTGACCGAAGTCACAGGCAATTACAGTAGTTTATTGCTCGTATGATTTTGTGTTGTCATTGCGCAACAGCTTCGCAACTGAATCTCATGGGAGATGCACAGTGAATTTTACGCCCGTTTTTCTCACAGACTGGTGTTTCCTAGCCGACGTTTATGATTTTGCTTTTTAACGTGGATATAACGACTTGCGCGAGCCACAAAATCAATTTTACTCGTTTACTCCTCCAAATTGTAGGACCCGGATTTCATTTTTTCGCTCTTCTCTTTTAATAATCCTTTTGTCTGTGAACGAACGGTTTATTTATTCCACGCGTTTGTAAAATGAAGTAATATTTGTTTTGGCAGAATGCAGGAACAAAACTCGTGCATAGCGACATAACGCGAAAACCGACACGGAGGAAACTAGGTCGCGAGACTTCTCTTCTTCAGAAAACGAAAACCAAAGACAGAAAGTATCTCCGTTTTTCCCTGCACAGATTTGTCCTTAAAAAGCGGATTTTCATTCTTTCCTTTTTCTCCTCAGTGTCACGATAGGAACGTCTCTGTCACACGAATCGATCGTTCCGTCCTGTGAAATATTAAACCGAGATCTTAGGAAAAGTAAATACTTCACGATGTACAGGCGGTGACGAAGAAAAATCTTTTTGCCGAAAAAATTCTGCAGAGATCCTCCGGTCAACAATGTGGAAAATTTCCATATTATTCCACGTGATGAATCGCTAATACGTGTGTATTTAATTGTTAATCGCATTGTCAAATTTTTGTTTCTGTTAATGAAAACGATACTTGGCGAGAAACTTTTCACGGTGCTTATGAAGTCAACATTCTACGGTCACTTTGTCGCCGGCGAAGACGAGGTGCAGATCACTCCTGTCCTGGATAGGCTACGACAATTTGGCGTGAAGCCTATTCTTGATTATTCTGTGGAAGAGGATATCTCTCAGGAGGAAGCTGAACGACGTGAGATACAGTAAGTATCGACAGTACTGTTTCCGATGATTTCGTGTTTCTTCTTCAAGAATGGTTCACGAATGGTCTTAATTTGCAGAGCTTCCGTGTCAGAGGCTGGAGACGAAAAAAGGGAAGGCCCCTTGAAGAAGTACCACGTCGCGAAACCGTTCGCGGATCGCCGATATAAAGTATCTTCGGCGAGAACGTACTTCTACCTCAACGAAGCTAGTTGCGAGCGAAATATGGATATATTCATTAGATGCTTGGAGTCTGTAGCCGGTGAGTCAATTATTCAAGTAAATATTCTAAAGCTGTTTTTTTTTTTTTTTTTATCATATTGTGATGTTATTTTGTACGTAGCATCATGATCCGTGTCCCCTTCTACTAACGCTGTAAATGAGAATGAAAGATACAAGTCGGAAAGGAAAGGGGAGTCAATTAGGAATATCAGAACGATTCGTTCGACATTTTCAAATTTCCCAGAAACATGTGTTCTTGATTTCCCTCAAAATCGATCGAGCCGTAAATCAACCAACGTTATGAATTCTCAAACTTATCTAGAATTCATAAATCGTGTAACTCGAGGAATTCGGTGTAAAATATTGAACATATATTGCGCGGTTAGTTACGCTGGAAAAGGAAAACAGAACGACTAATAAGAAAACCATGTGGTTTTCAAATTAGAGTTGGTCAGTAAGTATTCAAACGATTGAAATATAGTCGGTTTTATTGCAAGCGATTGTTGCCTTTTTTCCTAATCGTTCTTTTCGTATTTACACAAGCATTTCTTGAAATTTTTCAAAATTAATATGGAAAATTTTTATACAGCAATAGAGTTCGGAAATTTTGTAAGAAGTCAAGATCTCAAAAAAAAAAAAAAAAAATGTTTCGTCTATAAATATCTTTGGCCGATCTCTTATTCAGTCGTGCAACCAAATAACGTGATATAACGGTACTTTGGCTCGCCCAAAAGATTTTTCACTCGATCGAATAGCATGGTTCCTCTTTGGATTAAAAGAATTGTCGAATATTATTTTTCTGATGTGAACCCAGTTGTAAAGAAAATTCTAGAGAATCTCTATTTTGTTTCTTCGAATGATACTCGATTTAAAGTTTAGAAAACGGAGATTATATATATTTGTCAAATAATACGTTTCACTTTCTAATAATATCCCAATCAATTAGTTGCTGATTAATGGCGTTTTCTCGAAGAAGATTAAACGAAAACCTCGAATTTCAAGCCTTAATTTCAGATTAATGAAATGGTAAGAAGTCCTTTCTTTTGTCACTTCTTATTTCCACCTTCAAACGTTTTCCCTCTCCAAAACACTAATCTTTCGACTATGAATTTCGTATTATTACATGACATTAATTATTATTTATTTGTTTCGTTCAGGTGCTCCAATGGGAGTCGGTTTTACCGCCGTTAAATTAACTGCTCTTGGCCGTCCACAACTGTTGGTAAGTAATCTCTAACATCTTCTCCTAGTTGAATATCAGAGAAGTAACTTTTTATAATTAGTTTTGTGATCTTTGGCAAATTATTTTCCCTACGTTTGTATTAAATAGCCAGTTGTTTCGTTATTTTCAATTTCAATTGTC
>KQ435868.1:660930-693684 GCA_001276565.1 Melipona quadrifasciata
GTTTCGTTATTTTCAGCTTCAATTGTCAGAAGTAATTATGCGTGCACGACAATATATGTCGGATGTAGTCGGTGGTGAAGGCGCTGTCCTAACTCATCACGCCAAGCCTGACGACTTTATGAAAAAGTTCGAGGAAGCTCAGATCAAAGACGAAGCGCCAGTGAAGAAGTTTCTACAAAAACTTCAATCGGATAAAGAAGGGTAACGATTCATAAAATAAAAAATTGTTCACTAATTTTTCGAGAAGATTTCTCAATGAACGAATTTCACTACCTTTTCTTTCTTTCGACAGTGTCATTCACCTGTTTCCTTGGAGCGGTATTCTGGATGAGAACTACGAGCTTAGCGAAACGTTTACGGGAAAGATGGTCAGGCTCATGTCGCAGCTTACGCCCAAAGAAGAAGAGATGTTTAGAAACATGATAAGACGTCTGAATAACATTGTCTCGGTACGAATACATATAAACGAAAACAATGAAGAAACGTGGGGTACCCTGATTGATTGGCTACCGTTTTCGAAGCAATTAAAGATGGAGAAATTGTTACACGCCTTCTCCATAAGTCTTTCACTTTTTAATTTCACGTTTCATTGAAGAAAAAATTTATCACGCAATGTTATAAGCTAATTCGACAGGGCACCCTGTGATTTGTTACCTTGGCAAAGACAGAATTGTGAATTTTATTACAGGTGGCCGATAAATTAGACGTACGTATAATGATAGATGCTGAACAAACATATTTCCAACCTGCGATATCGCGGTTAACGTTGGAGATGATGCGCAAGTACAATACACGTAAGGTAAATGCTTTGCTTCTGTAGATGCGATATTATCACTTAGTAAATTTTCAGTGGTCTAAACGCAAATGGTCTACTTCCTAGGCCGTGGTGTTCAACACTTATCAGACATACTTGCAAGAAGCTTTTAATGAAGTGAAGACGGATCTGGAACAGGCTGAACGACAGAATTTCTATTTCGGTGCTAAACTTGTCCGTGGCGCTTACATTGAACAGGTAATCCCTCATATAATTCACCGACTTGCATTCTACAATTTCCTCCTCCTCGATTCTTTCACACCTGATCACTGCGTAGGATAGCACACAGATCAAATTGTCTCACACGTAGGAAATTTTTGCTTTTAATTTTTGCAGGTCTAATTGAATTGTAATGTATTTGTTTAAATGTATATGACAGAATTTAGAGAGAGAGAGACTCGTTGATTGTATAGGGTCTAGGATCCAGGGTGTAGACTAGATTACGACTAAATTAAAGTGACTGTTGCATCGATGCAAGAGTCAGGATAAAGTTCTTGAAATTGTTGATGTAGGAGAGGGCAAGAGCAGCCGCGATGGGTTATCCTGATCCAACGAATCCTACGTACGAGGCTACAACCGACTCTTATCATAGAACTTTAATGGAGTGTTTAAGGCGAATGAAACAGTACAAAGATAAGGGAGAAGATCCGAAGAAAATTGGTATTATGGTTGCGTCCCACAATGAGGATACAGTACGCTTCGCGATAGAAAAGTACGTATCGCAGAATATTCTCTATACTCTATAATATTTTTAAGATATACTTTGTATGTCCGGTTTAAATACGTACACGCAGAATTGTTTCCATTCGAATATACAATTTTTGAGAATTTCAATAATAATTGCACTAAATATGAATAAAATAAATTTGAATAATAACTGCATCGTCTTAATAAACTGAACATACCGTTTACTAGAGTAAAAGTAATTATTCAAACAATTACTATTTATTAAGATATTCTAAATATGTTATAAAATAGAATGAAGGAGATAGGAATCTCACCAGAGGATAAGGTGATTTGTTTTGGTCAATTGTTGGGAATGTGCGACTATATAACATTTCCACTAGGTACGTGTCTTTATTCTGTTCTATCAAATTGCTCCTCTGTGGGACGTTGGGAATACCACAGGAGTAAACTAACGAATAGACTGTTTGACGAAACTGAAAATTTTAGGTCAGTCTGGGTACTCGGCGTACAAATATATTCCTTATGGTCCAGTGAAAGAAGTATTACCGTACTTGTCTCGGCGTGCACAAGAGAACCGGGGTATACTCACGAAGATCAAGAAGGAGAAACGCCTGTTGTTGGCCGAAATTTTAAGGCGTTTCGCAAGTGGGCAGATATTCTACAAACCGAAGGGAAATTACACTCCCGTCTGAGTAGCTCGTCTCGTTTGCACAGACAGATTTTAAGTATCAAACTTAAGTAGTGATTGTAAATTATTCGAAAGGGGGGGAAAAAAAGAAAGACTTTCTGTGGTACGCAGAGCAAAACGTGCGCGCGTGAGAGTGAATGGAAGAGATATGCAGTGTTATTCATTATACAAAATTGCCTTAGTGTGAATATTATCAAAGTGCAAACTGCTCAATATCGCACCATGTGGTAGAACTATGTTCATTGCTGATGTTACGTTCATGTTAATTGAAAGAAAAAAAAAAGGCTCTTCTCAGTGACGCGTTATGATTTTTATAAGTAGGAAGTACACATTTTACGCTTTATTAATAAATATCATGATTAGCATCACATACGTGGTCGTGGTATATGTCACATTGAGCGTATACATTTTTAATAATGATTTTTTTTTATAAAAAGAAAGAAAGAGAGGAAAAAAACAAATTGAGGTATTTAGTGTTGAATAATCTCATTTGCAAGGATCTTTCATATCCTTTCTTTTTTTTACAAGAGATTTCTATACAAAGTAGTTTTTAAAGCTCAGTCGATGAAATTTCCGATCGAATCAAGATGTGTCCTTTTTCCCTGAAATATGCTGTAGCCCTGTGTCTTATATTTTATTTAAGAATCTCGTAGTGCGTGCGTGCACAGTTATTTATAGCGAATGCATTTGAATATGTATTGACATACTTTACTATTCGTTTGGAAATCATGTGTATATATGATTACGTACATATATGATTTTCCGTGTGAAAATACAAAGAAAAATGTAAAACGAAACCGATATGGCGTGTACCGTATTTAATTAACTTAAAATACTCGTGTGGGATGAACATTCGCTATTATATAGTTTCATAATATTTTATGCGTAGTTACCAGGGACAGATATTACCAAAGTTGCTAGTATTGGCAAATTACGAGTCATAAATGTTTTTTGTTCGACCAGAAGTGTTTGCACAGTATTTGAAAAGAAAAAGAAGAAAAAGAGAATGGCTCCTGTAATTTGTTAATAAGTAAATATTTGGAAATATTTGGCGATCCTTTGTTTAATTTCTGGTATGGATGAATAACGATGTAAGAGCCATTTCATTTGTGCAATTACTACGCATGTTAAACGAAAATATACGAGTAATATTTGGCCGAAGAAGCGATGAACTGCGAAACCTGGAATTGAAGAAAAATATATAAATAATTAATGATGTTGTATACGTATTTAATTCGCTGTGGCTCGGCCTAATATTACTTTCCTCAACAGACGAGATAATATTTACTCATGCCGATATAGCTTATACACAATTCTTGATAATTTCTTTTTCTTTTTAAGGAAAACTAATACCAAGAAGGCTTTATAATTTATAAACAATAAATTTTTGTCGAGTTCCAATTCATTGTTTTGCATGTCGAATGACGAATCCTGTGCTTTTGCTCAGTTAAAATTTATTTATGTAAAAAAGAACGTCTCTATATGTATGTATGTATGTATGTATATATACAGCGTTCGAACAAATTTAATAATTACAAACTTCTTTGTCCCATAGATAATTTCAAAATATTTCGAATGAAGTATAATTATCGCTAGCAATGAAAATAATTCGACCTGTGGTAGATAATTTTCCACGCAGTTGAACGACACTTCGATATTCTCTTATCAGTATTTTCTTGTAGAGATCAAAATAGAGTTGTATGTTTTTTTTTTATTCATTCTGCAGGATCTCTTTTTTCCTTTACGTCTGTTATCAGCGGATCCTCTTTCGTTTTTTGTAATATACGCAAACGTACAATTTTTCATGATCTCTTGTGTTGTAATTACTATACTTGTGTTGTAATTGCGTTCGAAACAGTGTACATGTAGTTCTGTCGTTCGTGAGAAAAGTATTATGTTTTGCAGATCAGAGTTGTTTCTTGAAGGTGTGACTTTTTAAATGGTTGAGATTAAAGAAAAAGTCACGTATACCTAAGAGGATGAAATCGAATCGATTGAATAAAGGGGCATTGTTAAAGTTATACATGCTGTAGCTAAATGTTTTTATGTGGCTAATGGTATGATGGATGAGAGTGACTTAGGTATATAATTCTATTTGTTATATTTTAGTGTTCGACTGTCACGTCGATACATCAACTTCTCTATGTCTCGTGATGATGACAATAATTTAGGTAGTTAATGTTATTAAAGAAACTTGTATGCTATAAGTACATATAAAACTCTAAATGCCATGATGGATCGCATTTGTCATCACCATTGAGGTAGGATTTATACAGGGCAATGACACGAGACTAATAAAAGAGATGAATAGTGAAGAAAGTGAAAATGTTAGTTATTATCCTCGTATGTGGCATTACACGAGGTCAATACATAATTATAATACGGCGCAACGTTCCCTACGAGGAACGTTCATCTTACTGCCAGAATGAACTTACGCGAGAGATACTTTTTTCTTGGCTCGAATATTATTGCAAATTATCTACCTGTGTGTGAATAATATATTTATGATGAAAGTAATACAATATGACGTTTTACCATGTCGTTTTTAACACTCAATGTTGTTAGCATCAGTTCACGTAAATGTAATCTTTAAAAAAATGCGAAAAAATAATATTCTCTATAATGATGTTCTCACGCAATCTACTTTCTTTCGCAGAGAGAGAGAGAGAGAGATTCTATTATATACATATACGTACGTGTATATAAATTGAAATCTTGTTTCGAGATTGCAAATCTGTCGAAAAGGATGATTGATGAAAACATCGATCAATATAAAATAAGATAATATTTATTATTTCACGAAATACAGTTAATACACGCCTCTCCAGTACCATTTCTAAATCCATGCTTTTATATACTAGGACACGAACACATTTTCCTTCCATTTCGTTCTCTTTCATCGTTCGAACTCACCGTGATGTAAGTTCGGTTCCAAGTACGTATTTAGGAATTCTTAATCGAATTGATTTGTGAGCAAATTTATTGCTGAAGATTTTTTGATATTGGATCCTCACGTTGGATGGTTTCGGAAGTGGCGTTTCTTGTCCTAGTCTTTGCAACAATTAACAAGTTTTTCTTTTTTTTTCTTTTGCATCTTTTCATCCACACTTCTCAAAGTGCTTCTTTTTGTTTGTTTTTTTAATATTTTTTTTTTTTTTTGCCTTTTTATATATCTGTTTATACGGATTCTTAATTATACAATTTATTTCAAGATTGCAAAATATATTGGTATACATACAAATATGATGCTATTAATATGAATTAATTTCATGTTGGTTATGTTTTGGTTTCAATGCTTTATGCGTGAATTAATATAAATTATCAGTCATACGATTGAAAATTATGGCAACAAGAAGAGCGGCACATTGCGCTTGAAAATCTTTCATGGTAAACGTACAAATAGTCCGGCTATTTGTGTCTCTTATTAACTTTATAAATTACGAAATATTCTCATATAAATATCTATCTGCTAGACCACCAACAACAAACTGTCTGTTGTGATGCTTTACTTTTGTAACAATTATTTAGGATAACATGTGTTAATCTGTATTTGAAGTTCCTTTCATCATATCAGTGTTACGACGTTCTTAGTTTAAAGTCTATAAATAAAATGCAACTATGCATTATTTTTCGTCAAATCATACAAGTTGTAACTCTTTATACTCGAGAGATGTCTATAAGAAGCGTAACCAAACGTACATTCATGATATGGTGAATACGTCGAAAGATAACGTAGTAAAAAATACGATAAATATACGAGCTTTTTACGTATTACACTTATTTGGTCGTTATTTACAGGACAGAATGGATTACCTGTGCTACCGTTTCACCCTTTCGGGTATAATAATTGGCGGAAGTAACAAATAACAATTTTATAATACAGAAAAATAGGAAAAATTGTGCAACGTTTATCACTTTAACGTTAATTAATTATTGACTTAGGATTATTCGATTCCCTCTGAAGTTCATAATCAGCGATACTTTATGCTTAACAGCGTGACAAATAGAGTGATATTGGCATCTTCGTTGAAGCATTATCTTTTTTTTTTCTTTTCTAAATCAAAATATTCCCTTTTAATCGAAAAATGTTTCATTTGTACGATGAGTTCTTCTCTTTGTGAATTATCTTCTCATGTGAATGATAAACTTTGATATTTTGTAATAATATGGAGTTAGAATTAAACTATGTTTATAGCTATACTTACATTCAAATATCTTATAGTTAGATTTTCATTTCGATTCTGTGATACAGGGCAGATGTGGTTTACAATCTCCTTTCATTTTGTTTCCACAAGATTAAAATTAATTTGGTTTTTTTTTCTTTTTTTTTTTTTTTTTTGAAAAAAAATACGTCAGCCCTCGGGTCGGGATTACGGGGCGAGTCTCTGCCATCGCAGCTGACTTTAATGACCCGAGATGCAATTGTTGGACGACGCGGCGATTGCGTTTCTCCCGATCCGATAATCCGATCGTGGTAGGTACCTCACATGAAAAATTTCATGTGTAATACGGTTTTCGTTCCATTCAACTTGAAGAAAGACTTTATACTCATTCAGCATTTGACACATTTGATTACGAACCACTGAACTATACTGCGATTTGAATTTAAATTTTGAAGTTCTCTTATTGAACTTTCGACAAATATATATTCGTCAATTCTTCTTGCGTTTTAATTGAACTTTTCACGTCGTAACAACCCTTCCTAAGAACGTCTGGATCGATCTTCGATTTTCCGAAATTAAATTCGGACGATGTAAAAATTAACTGGAACATTTAGACAAGTAGACAATACTTTGAGAGAAGAGAGAACGCATACAACGAGATACAATTGATCAATCTGGGAAATTCAGAATTACGATTGTTCCTTTGTCCCAGTTTGTAAAATTTTTAACTACAGAAGACATTGAAAACTTTCAAAAAGTTCAGCCTTAAGAGACAGGAAGAACACCACCGCTGCTCTCCTGCTGATTTGTGTTACTTGTTGTATGACTATCCGCAGTCGAAGAGGAAGGCTGAGGCTCGTTATCTTTCACACTTACGCTCTGTTTAGTGTTGAAAGTAAAAGCTACGCTGTTCGCTCTTCGACGTGTCCGCAACTTGGTCACAGTCGCAGCGTGTTCTATGAAAGGGTTTCTGCTTCTATTGTGTCTTCTTGTCTTCCTTAAGCCGAATGGAACGAACTTATCTCAATCTCTGTAACGTGCGTCTGTTTTAATACTTGATCCGTGGTGGTTGGTAGTCGGATCTCCCAGTCACAATGGCGCCAAGCTATTCCCTCTTTTGGCCAGCCTGACCTCTAACCATCCGTAAGGAAGCACTGAAAGAATTAGCACACCGGAAAGACCGAGTACTCTAAATCGCGTGCAGACCAGTCCGTGTAAACCGAGAGTAAGGGCAAGACCAAGCCACTTCCAGAAGAGGGACGTTGATAATGGTCCTTGCCAAGAGTTTGGATACAAACCCAGTACTAGTGCTAGAAATTGAACAAGATGATGTTGGTACTTACTTACGTTGTAAGTACAACGAAGGATGAATTGTAATGACGAATTCCAAAATAGCACAAGTCTATAGACGCATTACTCTGTTAAATATATACGGAGAATCCTCTGTGATTCGCACTGAGAATAGCTTTAAAAAGATGGAAGCGAATTGTAGATGTAACCTACTATATATCAGAGTTTCCCAAATAGAGTTGCAAACTCCCCAGGCGGCAGATATAACGTGAAAAAGTGCTGGATCATCACCGGATGGTCTCCAGGTAGTCAGGACCAGCAATAAACATGCGTGGAATACAAATCCTACAACTGTATAAGCACCGTATATTATCTTTAATATTATATTATCGTAAAAATAGATATTTGTCACGAAATTAATTTTTACTTCAGTTCTTTTACGACTATTTGATTTATTGAGTCTCGTTATTTATACGCAAAGATCTTACTCACCTACTACGAAATATCTTTTAATGTGCCTTAGTAACATCGATAGAGTGACACCAGCGAGGGCTTGTAAAGAGGCTAGGGCTAAAAAACTGATGGTTACTGTCTTGGCTCCCCCCAGGGTACAGACTACATATGCCTGTTAAAAAATGATCAAACATTTGAAATTAATATCAAACGTCTGTTAAAAAGTTAAAAAAAAAAAGTTCTCTAGTTTCAGTGGTGAAAGGAGATTTTTCGAAAAAGATCTTGTATTATACTCACTTCTATAAAATCGGCATAGATGAAACCCTGTTCAAGTCCGATAAAAAGCGTCAATGGCGCAGCCAGCTGTAGCTTAGGATCTAGAAACGCAGCTTTCACAGATTGCAGGATATTTTGCATGCTGTGCTTTTCGTTTACACTCTGCGGTTCCTTCATCCTAGAGTCGAGGAAAGCGCACGATATACTTAAGCCTAAGACAGCAAGACCTAGCCATATGCTGACCAATATTTTCGATGCACCAGACGACAACGTAGGGAAATAAATTGTGCCATTGTATTGATAGGTTTCCTCTGGACAGTACTCCGCTCCGCACATATCGTTCTCACTGCTCACTATATTCAGAGGCTCTGAGTCTGTTAGTTTTACAAGTATGGCAGCGATTAAGCAACCTAAAAAAATATATAACACTATACTTATATTTAGTTCAAGTTACGGAGATTTCTGGAGTTTCCTTACCCAGTGCGAGACCTATGTCTTCCGCTAATTTGATTCCTCGATTAAGTCTCCTCAGAAGGCACTCGCGTCTTGTTTCATCAGGATCCTCGGGATCGACGCACACCAGAGCCAAACTCGTCGCTGAGACATTCACGTGCGAAACTCTCGCTATGAAATTTGGGCTCATACAAGCGCCGAGCATCGCGTAACTAGGTAACAGTATGTACCTGTTGACAAATAAATGAAGTGAGTACTTCTTTCAACAAAGAACTTCGTAACAAACAAACGTTTCTGCACTGTGACTGAGACAGACAATTACAGGATTGTTACAAGTTACAAGCTATTCTCGACTAATGACACGAACCACTTCGGATATAAATGTAACCCGACGAAAACGGTGGTGGCCATGTGGCTAGTGCTTATTGCGAGGTTCGTCCCGAATCTCTGTACGAGAATTGGCGCGAAACAGCTGGTGATGGTCGCGATTGCGTAGAGCAGGGCGAGCAACATCGGTCCCAGATGAGGATTGAAGGTACCGAGTCCAGCCTGCAACGGGAACATTGGCAGCGTGGCGGCTGAACAGCTCGCGTGTCCTAGCAGAAGGGCGGCGCAGTGCCTCAGAATCGCTTTCTTCGGCGGCCTGGGACCGGAAGGAGCCGCCCTCACGGCGGCAATCAATCGACGAACCGAGGACGCTCCTGCCGACGAGTTCATCGAGTCTCGTCGACGCCATGACAATGCGGATGTTCTCGTCGACCGACAGGAGATGGGAGAGTATGTCGCCATGTGCTGTACGTCAGGATTTTGACAAGTTTAGTGATAAACAGACGTAGCCAAAGTGACGTAGTTTTGTATTTATATGTATACGAGAATACTGTAACTTTACTATAGTACTTATATTAACCCTGTTGCTCTCCTTGCTTCTTCTTCTGATATCCTCCTTCCAAATTTTGAGATGCTTTCGTTAACAAAACACACAGGGCATTAGAAAGAGGTGAAGTGCGAATAACATCGAACATCAAAGATCGTGCGGAACCAAGGGGAACAGCAGGGTTGAGTATATACACATATATGTGGCTTGTGTCATGCTGCAGGTATTTACCTCTAGCATAGCATCATTGTCCCACAAGGTGTGATGATGACCACTGCTTCTAGCGCGTCTATGTGTGTGTGCTAAAGGTGGAGGCTGAGCTGGCAGTCGTATAGGTCCTAAACCACCGATCGGTGCCGGTCTGTAAGCAGGACTCTCCAGTTTGTCCTTCGACAACTCGTGAAGATTTGGCAGCGAGCCCATGACGATCCGATTTCTCGTTCGTTTTCTTATTCTTCTCCACTCCGTTTTTCTGTCACGCCGTTCGATTTATCTCTCTAAAATCGCTTCAAAACCTTTTTGATTCCGCGGAGAATCATTGCCAAGGAAACGCGCGATCGTTACCATCGTTGGAATTCCTTTTTTTGCCTTCTTCTGTCTTCCATTCCTACCTCCGTCTGAGAAAAATAAAGAATTTTTGCTGAATCATCTGCAAAAGTATTTGAATAAATACGCATACTTCTCCTGAACGAAGAAACGCATAAGTTTTTGAAGCGAGCTTTAAAAATAGCGTTCTTTGGTTTTATTTAAAACAAAAACAAAAACAAAAATTCTACCATTTTGTTAAATTTTTAAAAGATCATCTTAACAGACATCTTAACGTCTGAAAAAATAAATTTTTTCACGCTATAAAACACGATCTTCCATGTTTCTCGTTTCGTGGCGATATTCCACAATCACGGGAATTTTGCATGATTGATCTGGCAATTCTCGGAGTGCAGTCTCGTCAATTATGTAAGGAGAAGAGCCGAGAGAAGACGGAAAGATGAAACGAACGGAGACAGAAATGCCGTAGTCACTAACGGAGCCTTGAACGAGAACTTACGACGAAGGAACTGTTAGTATAATGAGCGTATCCCGTGGTAACCTTGATATATCGGTTCGTGGAAGGATTTCGACCAATCGTTTCGTCGATGGCGCGTTCGTCGACGGCTATTAGATCGAAATGCAAAACGATGCAAATCGCGCGTGGATCGATAGATCCAACTCATGTACCGCATGTTGGAAAAAAATTTTTGGTCGATTTTTTACTTCTTTCGACAACTCTTATTACTATTCTTTTTGCAAAATGTATTAAATAAGGAGATATTCATCAACTTTTAAGACTGACAAAGAAGACAATTATAGACGTCATTTATTACGTAGTTTGGCTATTTTTATTAATAAAAGTGTCTATTTTATGTACTGCGATAATTAAAAAATTTCTGCTATTGCAATAAAGTTGTCTATATTTATATTGCCAATAAAATCAATAATTCACGTTTGTTGTCGACGAGGTGCAATGTAAAACAATTCTATTGATTTCGTTGTCCTATGTATTAGTAATAAAAACTGTGCACATTAACGAGATGAGAAAGATCGTGCAATTATTATATTACATTAGATCCTTTTTGAAAAGAGTATACATCTAATTCATAGGATAGGAAATGATATTAATCACATAAACAACATTCAAATCCAAAGTATTGAAATATAGAAAATGATAAAGTCAATCTCTCGTACGTTAAATCGAAAAATGATTGAAATCACTTGTAGAGGATACAGAGAAGATCGAGAAAAAAGAAATAAAAATCTGATTAAACATACTTCTCCTCAACTGTGTTGTTGTACCATCGACCACTGTTCTCCATGGTCCCTCATCTAATGAATCAGCAGCTGGACCCGTCTCAGACTCATCTTTAATCCTCAACACTAAGTATCAATGCTCTTCCACTAAAATCAGAAATCCAGTCCAAAAACCACTTGTCTCCTCTAAACACATACACCTCGACTATCCACTTAATCTTCTCCATAAAAATATTAGAACGAGTATCGAAATATTCCAAGTTTTCACTGTACGTACTTATATCACTGTTGCTGCGTATCTGTTGCGACGATCGACAACCACGTTAACATGAGAAACCGGTACCATCGAGTGAGTGCAGATCGAACAAATCGTTGAGGAAATCAGATATTGTGTTCGCGCATTAACTGAATCAATACCGTCAATCGTTAAACTTCTTTATAATCTTCGATTTTTTTCTTCTTTTAATTATATATCCACGTTGCAACAACAATTTCTATTCCTTAAGTATTTCTTTTAGTAACACGTAGTAATATTTCTTTCTCTTCGAACAAGAAAGATTTTTTGGTGTTCAATTTCCAAGAAGACTGAAAATCCTCGGGTTCCGGTATTCCCGATCATTAACGCGAGAGACTTCAACTCACGACAGGGAATTAATTGAAATTTAAATCGTTACTCTGCCATTGCAATCCGTGTTATTCCCTATACGGCAATACTAAACAAGAAATCCTCGATCGCACTTACGATGGAGTCCTGAGGGCGAGTGATCTTCGATCTTTGGCGCTGTTATACCGCTGTTAATTCCGTGAACACGTGTTTAATTGTTAGAAATTAATTTACGACTGTGTACCAAAGTATCGTTTAAAGGTGGTGGTTTATCGTATTCACCGTGAATAGTATTCAGCGTGACGGAGTTGCGGTATTATTCGTTCGGGGGAAAGTACAACAACGGAGCACGAAACTCACCCCTCGGCTGGACTCGGTGTCGCTCGCCGTCGTTCGTTCTCCCTTGGTTCTCGGTATTCTCTTCGATATGGTCGATAACAGGGAGAGTGCGTACTGCATCCTTCCGTTTCTCTCGGCTCTCCTGCGAATCTCGAAGCGCCAGAGCCGCGGGAACGAGTGTTCTACAGGAATTCGATTACGTATCACGAGGTGGAGAACGCGTGGTATGGTATTGCACGGCTACTTACACCCTTCCTCCGTTGACTGACGGTACTAATTTTAGAATATTATTGGAAAATAACGCGCCCGATGGGATTCCTTGGGAGGAATGATAAACTGAGAAATGCAAACGAGCTTGTTTCTAATGAATTTAGGAATCTTTTCTTACGAAAACTTTACTACGATTGATCCGTGGTACAACGCGCGTAAAAAGAATTTCAAGACTAAGGGATACACGTGTCTTCTACACGGGGCTAGACGATAGAGGCAAAGTGTATCTAACTTTCATTCCACGCTGATTCTACGTAATTGGTTCAATTTGAGAATTGAAACTTTCCAACGAGATAAATGTGGTACTCCGCTTTATGTTCTTTTTATATCCAGAGTGAACGAAGAGATCGATCGTTACCGCTGCCTACGTTTCATAAATTTTTCAATAACGCCTTGAATCTCACTTATCACCATCTAAATATTATGACTTGTCGCAGAACTCGATTTGCAATTTAAAATTTCTCAATTTTTTAATTTCGCTCCCTGAAAATTGATTGCGTTCATCTGATCGTAAACGATCGATGAAAAAAAATAATAAACAACAAAACAGTCGTTAGAAATTTTCAAAATCTTTAAAATCTTTAACCTAAGTCGCTGAATAACGCTGACAAGATGTTCAGTCCAAATTTCATAAAATTTTCACTCGGTTCGTTTCTAATAAGTTTATTTATAAATAATATTTCTTTAGAAATTGGCCCTGTCCCTAGCCTTTTTTTTCTACTCTTTTTCACGCTTTCCTTTTTACGATAATATTATTTCTTTTTTTGTGCTTCAAATCGAAATGAAGTGAATATGTTTGATGAACGATATCCCATAATCGTTAGTTCGTTCAAAATGTAAACGTTTATTCAACTATGGAATCAAGTCCTTTCTAGCTCAATGTCAGTTAGTTTCCGTTCGAACAACACAGTGCTGCGAACAATTTGACCCGAATGTGTATTTCGTGGCTATTGATCTTGGATGCTCTGGATATTCTGATGTGAAACAGAATGAGGAATAAATTATGACTTGGCAGAATGTTGTTTCGTAGACGTTGTATTGAAAGCTGCGTGACTAACCGGGAATATTTGAAATCATTTAAATGACATTACCGAGAACAGTAAAGTTTTTTGACTTGAAATAGAAAATTATCGAAATAATGAATAATTTCATTATTTTCATTCGTTCCTTTCGACACTAAAGTATATTCAGTCTCAAAATAAAATGCAAAGTGGACACAATTTAATTAACATTAAGTAGCGTATTGAATCTCAGAAATGCTCTTTTACAAAATTTCTATATTTGAATATTTTCCTTATAATTGTGACGCTCAATGTATTGTAAAGGAATTCTCATGATGCAAATCAGCGTGCACTAAAATCGCAGTTTCACTTTCAGTGAGTGCTGTTAAAACACAATAATACATTGTATCACATATCACGCATTTCAAGGAGAGTCTTCGAACTCCCTTTATTACATACCGCAGTGTTAAGTATGTCAATGTTAGAACGATAATGCACCACCTACAAATCCATACATGCCGTTTTAATCACGCAGGTTAATCACCTCTAAAATGAATATCAGGCCTTTGTCTCCTTTATTAGAAAGATAATCGCTATCGTCCAAGGATCCTACAATAATAACGTTCCATATACGACTTGTTACACAGTTTTCACGATTTCGTTTCGATTCTCATTGTTCCTTTTATTTTTCCAGTGATGAAACGAACAATAACGTAATAGACATATAACAATATTAAATAATCTTTACGATCGTAGAATAGATTTTTGATTAAACCAAAGAAAGGAGAACCGAACTGTTCTAATACTGATCGACACTCTCTTTACGACTTTTTAGAATCGAACGAAAAAAGTGACCTTCCTGATTTACGCAATCTCACTATAAAGTGTCAATGTATCCATTATTTTTCGGAATAAGATACGTTACATTTGCAGTAGATTTTGGACTCGCGTCCGGCTCCAAAGGATCAAGATACAAGCGATTGAACAGAAAGGACCTTGGAAATCGAAGATCAAGAGTATCGTTATCTCCCACCATAGGTAAGTACTCTCCGGTACTCTACCTGTTAATGTACGAGCTGTTGGTACCCCTTCCTCGTTAGAATCCGCGGAAGGTCCGATCCTTGGACACTTTCTTATAAATGAAGGTTGACCGCTGGCTCGTTTCTCACATAACACTCCATCCCTCGTACCCGGAGGGATCGATCTCCATGTAGTACGATCAATTACGTAGTACGATCATCTTTTTTTGCTCGCCTTTGCGATCCGGCTACAAATGTATCTGTGACACCAAATTGACAGTGATCTAAAAATTACAATTGCTTCCCCTTCTCCGTTCGAGCTTCGTGTTGGAAGCACTCGTCGCACTTGAAAACTAAGCAGAACGAGTAAGTAAATTAAGTAATAAGAAATAACAAACAAACAAGATATTTAATTCTTTTTGCTCGTTGCACTTGTTGTTCAAAACTGACGATTTTAGAGAAAATTAAGTTTCTTCCATTGAAATCCACCATTTTCAGTTTTAGTAAATTTACTGAAATAGCCCGAATTGAACGATCTAACTTCGACTCAACGTACTAACTTTTAATTCGAATTACCCTCTTTGCGATACCCTCCGTCAGTGGAAATCGATTAAACAATTCTCAAAGAGTTCTTCGAAGCAGAAACACTTTGACGTTGCGAAAAATTCTATCGCGACAATGATAATTATTAAAAGCCTCTACGTACGATTACGTATAGACGAACATGACCGCTTTGCATTCCGGAACTCATTCCAAACGATACGATTCACGCACGGATTTCTGTTTCGTACCTCAGATTTTCTCTGCGTTGAATTTTCCGTTCTTAAAAATTTGTTTTCAAGGACGAACAACGACAGTTTTATCATTCTTGATTTAAAATTTCTCTTACTTTTGATTTGAATTGCGACTCACGGTATGTACCGAGATACCATGTGTATACAGTGAACGTTTGGCGGATCAAACCGCAATTCCAACAGTGGTTTTACGTTATTTACGCAACAAGTGTAAACAGATCTAACCAGCGCGTGTCGTCAAATAACCATCATTTAAATTATATTTCCTGAATGAGCGTCTGTCATATAGGACAATCTGTTTTCAATATCGTGTCGACAACCGTAAGTGGTTCACGCTTCAATGAACACAACAAAAAAAAAAAAAAAAAAGAAAAGAAATTGAGACCGCTAATTAAATGAGACACTATTCTAGTCGCCCTTAAATACCCGTATTTCTAACAATTAACACCCCTTGCCTCGCAATTTAATATCAACGCCCATTTGACATCAAGAAGTTACCCAGTTTGAAATTTAGCCGCCATAGTTTAAATATTATTTCCAAGCTTCGTACCAACAAATTCCATTCCATATTTTTAACTTACTTTTTCATCCCCTTGTTTTATTGATCGTACTGACTGAGACACCCTGTGTGTAGAAACACGCCTCCGTCTGTCGACGATATACTCGTTAATTCAATCAATAATCGCCTACAGCATTCGCATCTATGGATAATAATCAAACTAATAATAGGATTGGTCATTATCCAACTCATTACGAATACCAAGTAACTTTGTATTTCTGAAGGATCGTGGCAGGTGTTTTAATCGAGAGGGCCCGCTAATCGATGTCCAATCAACATCCACGACCGCCGGGTATACGCCCATAAAAGCTCGTTCAGCCTCCAATTTACCATCGGACAATAATTATAGGAAACTATACTGCATCGTCATCGTGCTCGCAGTTGCTCTTGTTTTTTATCTCTTTCAGAGTTCCCCTTCAGAATACGAGCCTACGTTCGCAAGGAAAAAAAAAAGATCTAATACATCCGGTTGCTTGCAAATCGATTCTCCCCCTTTTCTCTATTGTACGACTGCCTCATAGCTATTATAACGACATTGACGTTGATTAATTGATAGAACGGAGACAAATGAATAGATTTATGAAGATGTCTCGAACTGATTACCGGAATTTCCGATACACATTTTGTCCATCAAAGAATTACGCGTGATCGACGATCACATTTGGATTTATAAGAAATTTAAACGCGAGAAAATATGCAAAATCCACGCATGATGGAGGAATTTTCATTTAAAAAAATGTTTAAGCAACCTTTTGCTCGAGTCCTTAATTCGGAAAGATCTAACTTTACTTATCAATGTGTGACGCTCGTGTTTTGAACGATTCTTAAACGTAGCACACTTTCTCTTTTAAATTACCTTCGAGGTATTCTTTATCACCCCCCTTTAGAGCGTCTCGTCTATAATTTGAAAACTGAGGGAAACTGGAACAACAATTGTAATAAAACTTCGCGGTATTCTCGTCAGAAACTGCTTATTCTATCTAGACGACGGGAATACGTACAACTGGTAATTATGGATTATATATCTATAGAGTCGTACCGTAAACCTTGAATACTATATTCGTGCTAAAATTATGAAACCAGATTAAACAAAACTGCTTTACGTGTCGCATAACTCCCAGTAAACCAGGCAACTAGATCTTCTTCTAATAAATAAATAAGGAAATTATTCCAGTCGAGTTCGCAATACAGCAAATTAATTCGTGTCCATTTAACAATCATTCAATTTATTCCTAACATCATCTTGGTAACACGATTGTCTGTCTAATTAGAACACGTCTGTTCAGGAATCCAATAACAACCAGTTGATAACACATAGATCGTAGAATGCTCGTACCATGCTGATATGTATATATATTACATATCGATTACATGTCGGAATGTTCAACTGGTATAAAGTCGTAACAGTATCTCAAGTAAAATTGTAATCTCGAACTAATTGTAAATAAAACCGTTGACGGAAGAATAAAGTACTATCTTGTAGGTGCACGTGTTCATTTGACGTTCTTGTTCAGTGTGATTTCATGCCGAGTTATGCCCATTTTCGAAGAAATATCTTTACTTTTTCTTACTTCTTTTGCATTCGCCTGTTTCTTCCTACGTTTCCTACTGACTATGAATGTGAAATCTATTTACAAATGTTAATGGTTACCTGCTTGATGATTACGGTATCGTTCGCAAATACGCTATTGCGATATTTGTATTAGAACGGTATCAGTATTAATATAATGTATGTATACCGTGAACTGATATGTACAATAGCGTGATAACGCAAAAAATTATACAAAGCAAGTAAATGATCGCGTGTTGTGATTTTACGTTCTCAATGACGAACATTATTACAAATATTTGTTATTATCTTTTTTATCACATAAGAAACTTGCTTCAAGAAGTTTTCCGGTATTTCTACAAATCATTGGGTGGAGCTCATGAAAAATGAATGGCACTGATGAATAACTTGATTTGGAAATGTACTGGCTAGACTAATTGACATAATTAATAAGGCGGAATAATTAGCTGGATATATATCTCTCGTTCTTGCTTTTACAATAACTATATATTTCTTTGTGATAACTATCTACGGTTTTCTATTAAACGCACTTTCTTCGACGCATTATATTCAGTTTATTTATTATTATTTTCACGTACGAATATGATTGTACGATAAAGAATCTCTGGAAGATTGGAAAACAATCGTGAGGAGAGAAATTTATTGGTATTCGCTTACAAATCTGGTGTTAATGACTCCGGACTATCTCCATCACGAACTGCGGAATAAACGTTATTAAAACGATAATTCTCGTTACGTCTCAATGATTTTGGTTCAAGGTGACCAAGTCGTATGGTGCGTTAGAAACCTACGTGTAAATTCACGTTTCCACCGAACATGCGTCAGGGCAGTATAAATCTACTTATTTGCAATGGACTGGCATCTGTTTATAAGAAATCCTACAGATAGAATCGATTTTTTATTCTTTTTTTTTTTGCGCGCGCGCGATCAAACAGCTCTATTGAATGGTAATTAGACAAATGACTGGTAAAATGGCGTAATATCCTGACAGTGTAATTTTATTACCAAAAGATACATCAGAAATAGGAAATCTTAAGTTTTGTACCTTCACTTTACGCAATTATCGTGCATAGTAATCAGCAAGAGTGCAAACGTACAGGAGCCTTGAATTAATAATTCTAACTTATTAGAATGTAACTGGTTGTGCCGTATTTATGAATGCCATTGAATTTCAATGTATGAATATGAAAATCATCTCGTTAAGTCGGTATTAATTTGTTTCAGCTCGAAGTTTATTGCTTGCGCTAAAATTCAATTTTCCACGGGAACGAAACTTGAAAATCACATTTTTATCGTATTCCTACTAAGGAATAATCTACTTCTCACAGAAACTTAATATGTGCTGCATTACACGATACGAAACTCTGTAATCGATATTAGGCATGCATATGCAATCGAATAATGTAGAATAATGTAAACTATTCGGAGATACAATCGACAACTGCTTATCTACCATCGAATAAATGTTAAAGTGTTTGTAAATGGGAAAATAATTATCACAGTAATCAACGCAAGAAAATTTGTAAATACCGGTGGCATTATATAATCCACGGGTGCTCTTAATTTTACACATATACGCGAAATTTGTCGAAAATTTGTATGCAAGATGAATTTTGTTTCGGCGTAATGTTTCAATCGAAATAGACAGAATTGGAATTCGTTAAGAAATTGATCTCGACATACAGTGATTCGTATCATTCAGCCTTTGTATTTTAATTTTATTACTGCAGTTAATTGTAAAATTGCTGTTTTCGTGACTCTGAGCAAAGAAGGTAATTAGATTTAATCTAATTTCTCGTTTCACAGAGCACAATGCTGAGAGCAGTGGCTCAGAAATTGCAATTCTTGTACAAACCGTACGCGTTGGCAGTTGTTTCAGTCGGATACGTACTTGGAGAGCTAGGTCATTATTTAATTGGTAAGCGATGCAGATTCAGTTTTGCGCATTTATGCTTCCTTTTCCTTTTAATGATCCTCGTGAACTCGTTTGATCGAGTAACAGTCACTTGGACAGAATCACCGATACAGTCTCCTTTCGAATAAAGATCTTTAGAACAGACGCGACATCCAACTAAAAATTTTCATCGACTATTTTCTTTAACTTCACTTTGTACGTTACGCGATAAATTAATGTCTCTTCTGCGCACATTTTCATTTGTCATTTCGACGTGTCCACGCAACGTATACAACGGATACAACAATTAGATGTTCAAAGTATAGAAACGCTCATTGTCAATGTAATTTTCTAAAGTTATATGATCAAAGTATAGAACGTTCATTGTCAATGTAATTTTCTAACACGTACATTCAAGGTGTCACAAGCAAGGCGACAGCGGAGGATTTGCATTATGGCGACATTTCCTGTCAATTAAACTCGACCACGTTATCCATCGTGGATTTACCCGTTCAGTGTGAAAAGGCCAAAAATGAAAGTTTGTGAGTATCTTGATTTTTACTTTCGATTAATTTATGTTATTTTAGTGTTTAACATTAATAAAATAATAAACATTCGGAACGAACGTTCATTCATTTTTACGAGCCACTGTATAGATGCACATTCGACTAAATGCGTTCATGAACTCGTATGTCCGCTTAGGCCAGTGTTTCCCAATCTTTTTCCATGCTCCATCCTTGTGACATAATTCTTACTATTCAAAAAGTGAATTTTTTGATGTGAAGGAAGCCTGAAAAGCCATTAACTTCAAGGTCTAAACAAGCTTTCAAAGAACATGACATCTATGAAAGAAAAAAAAAATAAAAGAACAAAAGGACAGTTGAAGTACTTTAAAAAAAATCACTAAGAAATTGTTTAAAAAATAATAAAATGAAGTAATATGATAAACAGCAAATAAAGTTTTGAAACATGTAAAAGAAAAGCGCAAATATAAAATAATTTTCATGGAAACTTTTTCTGTGATACTTCGATTATTTAAATTATTATAAAATAAAATAAAGCTCATCTTAAAGTGAAGTGTTAATAAAAATTCACTGTTAATAATTCATTCTCGAATTACTCTCCCCTTCCCTCCCATCAGAAAATCAAATCGCCCCTTTATGGGCCCCGCATAGAGGGGATCACGAGCGTAAGCGGTGATCGAATTAAAACGAACTATTGGAATATATTTGTTACACAGTTGCCTGTCCCTGGAACTCAACGGGTCGCGCTATTGTGAATGGAACTACAACGGCCTTGGTCTCGACTATCAAATCCTAGCAGGACCGAGTTTCATCGCCGTGTTCACGATTGTTGGCGTTCTCCTAGGTATCGCGGCTGACAAGTATCACAGGTGATATTTTTGCTAATAACGATAACGATACAGATAGAAGAAGACAAAACAAGTCCTTAACTTGAGATGGAATTGAAATTGAAGACTTGGAAACTCATGATTTTCGATTACACTGTAGATTTTTATGAAACTATCCTACTTTGGATCTTGAAATATTTAGAATTTCTTCTAAATTAATTCTGACAAAAATCTTTTAAACGTTAAACTAAAAAAATTAATCGATATAATATACAAAAGACTGATAAATATTGTAAAAAAAATTTCTGTCCACTTTTGAGTAGTATTTGTCTTATTTTAAACTACAAAATCTCTCTGACTTTGCTTGTATAATTCAGAAATTATAGTTCACGGTGTACGCAATAAACGTGTTAAATCGCATAATCATATGACATACCGTTCCAGCAGATATATCAACGTTGTCACGACTAGTTTCGTCATTGGCCTTGCTACGCTTGACACCATAGTTATGAATACAGGCGTTACTATTACTACTGCTACTACTATTAACCTTTACTTAAAAAAAAAAAAAAAAATTAAATATTATATACCGTTAGAGTAACGCTAGATATTTTATTATGACAGATTCTTGGAATATAGTAAACAAAGCGTGATGTTGGAAAAACAAGTCAGACTGATTTGAATGTTGAATGATAAAAAAACTTATTCTTATTTGATATACCATATAACTATATGATGTCAAAACTTTTTGTTATACAGAGTGAGACTATTAACTATATGCACGCTGATATTTAGCATCGCCATAATTTTAATGGGAGCAGTTAAAGAGTATTGGCACCTAGTTATTCTGCGTATGATTCTAGCAGCAGGGTGAGCTTTGAAAATGTAATTTTAAAAAGATTTACTAGTACGTAATTTGATTCATTGACTCGTTTCACGCAGGGAAGCAGGATGCAATCCTTTGGCTACGGGTTTGCTCTCCGACTGGTTCCCAGAGAAACAAAGAGGGCTCGTCATGTCGATTTTCAATTGGGGCATTTACGGTGGTTACGGCATTGCCTTCCCTGTGGGTCGTTACATTCCAGGATTGAACATTGGAAATCTGGTACGTACAACCCACGTGTCTACAGTTTAAATCAACAGCAATAACTTTATCTTTACTATTGTCAGAGGTATCTTTACTACTCTAGAATTATCTTTACCATTTTTAGGGATGGAGAGCATGCTACTACGGAGCTGGTATAATCGGGCTGATTATGGCCGCTCTCACTTTCACCCTTTCCGAACCGGAGAGAAAAACAATTGGCGAGGAAGGGACGAGTACCAGTGGAAAGAAAACACGCATTTGGAAAGTAATTCTACAACCGAGGATTATACTGTTATGCATAGCTGCCAGCATCAGACATTGCGGTAAAGGGCCAATACCTTGACGCAAAGGATTGAAAAGTACATTCTGAGGGTACATTAGCGTCCACCGCTGGTTAATCCAATCAAAATTCTACTCCTGAGAATTCATTCATTTCCTTGAATTTCGTTTTATTATTATTATTATTATTATTATTGGCAAATTGTGCAAAGTAAATTTTTTTCGTATTTTATATCCTTTATATACTATGCACAGACACTAAAGCTTCTTCTTTTGATTGTTTAAAAAAAACATTCTCTCACTTCCAGGTGGAATGTGTTTCGCATACAACTGCGATCTCTATTACAGAGATTACTTTCCCGATTATGACTTAGGCTGGTGGCTTTTCGCGGTGACTATAGTGATCGGTAGCATCGGCGTTGTGGTCGGCGGAGTAATTAGCGACAAATTCGTGGCGAAAATGGGTATTAGGTCGCGGGTGGCTGTTCTAGCTATCAGTCAAATCATCGCCACGCCGTTTGCATTTGGCTCGGTGTACTTCAATCCCCTATGGGCTATGATTACGCTTGGAATTTCATATTTCTTTGGTAAATTTAAGCTACATTATGGCCAAGTTATATTTTAATTAAAAATTGATCACTCTAATAAAAATTCACTTTGTGTAAAAATTGATTTTCTTGAACTAAAATACGAATCTTATTTCCTTTGCAGCCGAAATGTGGTTTGGAATTGTCTTCGCAGTGGTTGTGGAAATAGTTCCTCTTCATTTCAGATCAACCACTATCGGCGCTTTCTTGTTCGTGATGAACAACATCGGTGGAAATCTACCAATATTGGTCGAACCAACCAGAATGGCCATTGGATTTCGAGAATCTCTTTATATTTTTTACGCCGGTTTCTATGGCCTTAGTAAGTACTTCCAAGTGATTAATTTTTACGTATCAATCTACAACAGACAGTTAATTAACTTTTGATTCTGATTCATATTTCCTTCTAGGTTCTATTCTGTTCTTTTCGACCATGTTCCTTATGGACGGAGCTGTTAAAGAACCAAAATCAGAAATTAGCAAAATACCAGAATCTGGATACGATAACATCACATTCACTAACGACGAAGGACGAGTACCAACGTTAGAACTTCCTCGATTATATCCTCCACCACCACCACATCGTTTTGAAAATTCTAGGCTATAAACGATTATAGCTTTCAGAGAGTCCTTGTAAATAGTATCAGAATCGAAGTTAGATGTATTCATTTTAATAAGTCGCATCGAGTAGATTACAAAAATAGTAATTGACGAATCGATGTTTTGTATATTTTTTAATTCTTGAAACAAACAAGTACGGATAACAAATAAATTAGTTATTAAATATTTTTTAAAACGATAATGATATTTGATTATGAATTTTTCCATAGAGTAATTCTTGTATTTTTAAATTCTATGTTACATTTCGTTTTTTGTGTTGGGTTCGTCTTCTCCTTCGTCGGTGGACGAAATTACGATAAAAATATAAACCCAGAGGAGAATTTTTATTTGTCATTGTATTTTAAAAACAACCTATATTGAATTATACATATGTTTACGCGTCTCGACAGTATAGAAAAATACACGTTCGAAAACACTACACGCGGCGCACCAGCTGCATAACACGCGATACACAACCGATTCACAAGGATATATATATATATATATATACATATATCTATATATATACATACACACACACACATATATATACCAAGATTCGTCATCAAATCATTTTCTCTATGTACAGATTATTTAATATAAATAAAAAAGCTCCTTTATTTGTAATGTACAAAATAGTCGGAAAACCATCCTTGATTACTTCAAGGTTCAAAAGTTGTCATGAAACGGTATTGTTGCTTATGTTGAAGATGTATATACGTTACGTGTGAAAATTCTTTGAAGTTTCAAAGACCACGGCAGAAAAACATAATAAGTCGCATATCCTGTGAACCAAATTACCAATTATAAGCCGAACTTTCGCAAAAGTAGATCACTTGTAATAAAAAATCATACGTCAATCTGCATCTCTCACACATCTATATAATTGTTGAAGAAAATCAATCCTTGTACAAGATCAATCAGACAAATCAACTTTCACAACTCGATGATCTCTTAGCGCTTTCCTAAATGGTAAAACCAAATTGTAAAATCAAGAAACATAAGCTTATCACATTTCTCTATATGGTCTTCATTTCTATCGATAATAAATACATGTATACTGAATAGTTTTGCAGTAACAAAATGTATCGTAATGAAACTTTTGCGTAATGAAGTGTTGCTAGATGCACAACAGAGGTATAAAGTGTTTTGTACATCGTCTAACTTTACTTGACAACTTCGTTTGTTGATATGAAACGATTCAATACGTATTACAGATATGGCGCAAAATGTGGGTGTCACTCTACTTGAACAAATATAAGAATCTATACATTCTCTGTACAGCCTCGTTGACAGTAGTCTTAATTTAATCCCATAAATATCTCACGGAAAAAATAGTGTGAATAACTAGTGGAACAAACTATGTCTTACACATATTTTCGTCTATCAGAGGAATCGAATACTCTGACAAGTATGATTATGTGTATATTGATTAATTTACAATCACTAACACGCTTATTTTATAGTACACATATCATAATTTGTTCTCTCATTTCTTATATTTTAAAATGGTTCCTCCAAAAATTAGAGAATTCTTTACTTCATATAAAGTTTGTTTAAATCTTTTTAAGGAATTAAATATATCTGCTGTCACAGGTAAATTAACACACTATTTTTTTTTAACAATCTTTTCTTTAGGAAAATGATTTTTCAAAAATCAAGTTATCATTCAATTCAATACATTCATCAAGTAAATTCAATTTTTCTTTCTTCTTCTGAAATAAAGTTCAGAGGTTATTTTGCTCAAACTTCGTTTGTAAAGGATATTGAACTTGGTGAAAAATATACTCTTGTAACTCTGTGTTAAACAGTTGTATCAACTGCTGTTTATAGCTTGTTTAAAAAAATATCCAAGTTGTGTCTGCACCATGTGCAGTACACGGTACTCGTTTATGTAAACAAACCAACGTTACATTAATTCAATCAATATTCAATTCAATCTCCTTCCAAATTATCCCTGAACTGAAGACCCTCTTGGTAGTTTTTATATTATAAAAATTAATTTAACATAGTTATTGTGTCGTTAACAACTCAAGATGTAAATTATAGAAAAATTCGTATTTCCCCTCATAATTAAGATATCTGTAGTTAAAAGCCAATTTTCAAATTCATTACTATGATTAAAATATCATTTGCTCCTAAACCGTATTCCTCCAAATTGTTCGATACAACCAACACTTGCACCGATGAATACCTCGTCTAAAACCAACAAAAATGTCTGAACGTGCATTAAGTACTCCACAAAAAATATTTATATCTCCAATATAAAAAAGAAGGCTTATGAAGATTAAAAAGTCAGGAACATCATGGACATATCTTAACATTCCTCCGTTGAGGTGCTGGAGATCTGAGTGCTGGCTCCGCTGGAGAAGCTGCTTCTGCAAGTTTCCACGGCCAGCGCAGTGTCCGGCACTTGAACGAACTGAACCTTCTCCTTGGGCCATCGACTCTTCCCATACACGCAACTGAATATATTATACTTGTGATCCATCTCGAAGTGGCTGAGAGTACTACTGTGCCTTCGTTTCAACACCTTCTTCGCCATCAGGCTTCTATTGTTCTTGTAAGATAATTCTCTCCTGAAGCAGAAAAACCGTCTTAGCTCGCGTTTGACTCGTTTCGACCTGTAACCGAACAACAGCGGGCTGATGTACGCGGCCAGAATCATAAGGCTGGAGGCCATCACGTCATATTTATGAGGCAGATGTTGGTCAGTGGATCGAGGTAGATTCTTCATTACCAGCAATATTACGTACGGCGACCAGCAGATCAGACCCATCACGATCACCAGAGCACTTATCCGCGCCGCCCTCGCCTCCTCGCGGTGCCTAAATATAGAACCATTGCTTATCCTGTCCTTTAGTGAATTTATGTAGCTCGAGGTGCTCCTCACGCTTGAAACACGATGCAGGTTGTCATTTCTGCTCGGCGCCGGTGTTATCGTCACTATTGGTGTCAGCAAACACGACGAGGACGACTCTGAAACGTCGCCACTGCTGGTCTTTTCAGTCTTGTTACTATTTTCACACGGTTGGGGCGAAACAACGCTTTTATTGAAGAAGGATGGCAACCTACGATTGAGCCTCACTTCCGAACTCGCTTGCCGCGTTTCGAATTCTCCTTGACTCGAAGTATGGTTCTTCGACTCGACTTCCACCTCTACCGAGTGCTCTTCCTCTCTTTGATCATCGCTAATTCCGTTTCCCTTCGTTTCATTATTTTCCTCCCCGAGGGTTTCGGGGACATGTAGCGATTCTTGAAACGCGTTCGAAGAATAGTTGCAGAGAGGTGAGAACTTTTTCTCGGAACAGTCGAAACGGACTACCTCCTCATTGGACTCGTCACTGCACTTGTCGATAAAATTCCTCGAGATCCAATTGTTCACGTGTTTGTGCTCCTCTAAATCTCTAGGTGATCGTTCCACTTCTTTGTTTTGCATATCTTGACGATTGTTCTCTTCCTCCTTTCCATTTACCGAATTGCAATTACTGTGTAATAAATTGTCGTTACGATTTTCTCCGTCTTCTACAGACTGGCAGATTTCAAGTCTCTGCAAACCAACCATAAAAACAACTCCAGGAGACGTTTTGTCCTCGGGCGAGGAGGAGGCCGTCGCGTCGATATCTATGGAAGAGGAAAAGGAAAGTCTTCTGGACAATTGACCAGTAGGTTGCATAGTCTCGCTGGTTTCATCGATCGAGGATAAACTCGATATCTTCGGTAATTTTCTACAGTCGTCCGCAGCGTCAATCTGCAAACGTTGAATCCTCGAGGGACCGTTCTGCTCTTCGGTGAGGCTCGCTGAAGACAATACAGGCCTGGAGCCGCTTCTTCTGGCCCTTTCTGAATTCCTATGCGCCGCTGTGTAAATTCTGACGTAGATCCAACAGACGGCAATGAACGGGACAAAATAAGCGAATATACTATAAACAATGGCGTAGATAAAGCCATAAGTGATTGTATCATCTATAAGCGTATCGAAGATCACAGTAGCGTTCTCTATGAGATCTATATTGTCGTTGAGGCTGACAGTTTCTATTATATCAGGAATTGCCGACGTGACGTTCAGCTCGCTGTTGTTGGTTCCATTTCCCAACACTGAGAGAGATTCCGCAAGGTCTAAGGAGTTGGAATATTCTTTGGGGATGCAGGAGAACCAGAAGCTTTGAGGATTTGGGTTGAAGAAGGCAAGGAAACCGAAAACTATCGAGACCATCCAAGTGGAGAGGATTAAGATTCCAGATTTCAGTTTGTCAACGCGAGCGCGATAGTGCAGAGGATCCACCACGGCGAAGTATTGATCCACTGCGATTAACAGCACCGAGAAGATCGAGGATGTCGTTACTATCGCCATTGCGCCATCCGATATTGAGCAAATGTTTAACACAGATCCAGAGTCGAGTATCGAGGAGTTGGAAGATGAAGCAGCGTCTATTATCAGCAGTGGGTTCATGATTGCGCAGACCAACAAGTTTGACACGGTCAGATTCATGACAAACCTAGAAACGGAAAAGATAAGGATTAGTTAAACCAAACGATACACATTCCGACTCTATTATAGTTATACGATAATAAAATAAACAGTAACCTGTTGGAAATAGTCCGTAGCGACGGACGTATGAGGAATGCCAGTAGAAGCGTGACATTTAGCAAGAAGCAGCCAAAAAGAACGAAACTCCAGGCTACAATAGCATGATTATCCCACCATCGTTCTAGATCTCCTAGATCTGAAATCGATCCTTCTCCAACGACGTCCGGCGAGTCTCCAACCATTCATGTATAATAGACGTGACACAATTCTAAGACGACAAAAGGAACTATGTTACTAAAAAAAAGTCGATACAATTTCTAATTTTAATAGTTTGAGGGGTACTTTGACATTCGTTTTACAAAACTGTCCTTTATAAGCTGTCTGAATAATTAATTTCATTAACGTTGAAATGGAGATGTTATTATTATCACAGTCAATTAAAACATTTCGTACGGTACGTGAGAGTCTGTCGTGACAAGCGTTCGAATAATTTGGCGAGTTTTTGATTGTATGTACAGATGCAGGAATGATGGAGCATTAAGTGCAGTCTACTCGTGGCACACTATACAGATATTTTCACAGCATGTGCTTACGGGAAAATCCGTTAAGTCTAAATATACTCTGATGGTAACAGTGTGCCGCAATATATCGAGAGATTATGCGCCATAATTTCGAGTAAAATTATCCTATTTCGCCAGTCAAATTCCAGTTTACATTCACCCGTTCGTTCCATTCGTTCATCTTATTCAACTGTCAATAGTCAAGATTCACAGTTTATTTTCGATCGAAATACATTGTAATTTCGATTGCCTCAAAATTTTAGATTTATGAGAGAAGTTAAACAGCCAGTTACATACATATAACCAACTGATTTGATAAAGAAACAAATCGTTTCGATTCGAGTTTGATTTCTAGTTTGCAGCAAACCTTGTTTGTGCTAAGTAAACTACACTGGATGTCTACAGTGACTCACGAATGTATTCAAACACCTATCACGGACAATTTATTAGATTAAATACAATCATTTGTTCACAGTATGATAAAACATACATTGTAAGCACAAGTCTTTGTCAATAAACATGTTTCCTTTGATTTTTAACATATATAAAGAAATTCAACGCGTAATGATTCACAGATAATCTCGTTGTCACGCTTGATGAATATGAAGCGATAAAAAAAAGAAGCAAACGACGTAATATTTTCTGATGTTCTTGTTTAATAAAAAAAAATCGATCCTTTTTTTTATCGCTACATATTCATTTTTAAATATTTCCCTAATTTTTGTGAGCAGTGCATTTCTTTGTTTGAGACTGAACAGCGTGAATTTTCTCTGCCGATGTTTAGATATAACTACTAGTCGATACGTAAAAGAAACTTTATATAAATATGAACTGTTCGGACAGAGGCGAGATTCCAGGCAGTGAGGTAAAAATCATATTATTTATTTCGAAGAAACGGAGATGTTCGTCTATCGACAGTAAATTGCGAGTGTGAATCGTTGCTCGTGACGCAGATTTAGAGGCTTCAGTAGTCTCCTGTGGCGAAATACATTTATATATCAGCGAGCAACTTACTCGAAATCGCAACAAATAAAAGAAAAGTTGGAGCGTTTCTTAAATCCTGGTAGCAAAAATAAATGTACATTGTTGGAGCGACGTCAATACTTCTTGACGTCAGGAATAACATTCTAGAGGTTTACTGCAATTTCCTTTTGTTATCTACGAGATTACACAGAGACAGTTTGTGTAAATTTAACTGCGTACTCAAAGTACTATAACATCCAAAAATGTAGCAACAATTACTAGTATTATCACGAGGAAGAGAACGTACACGTGGCGTACGCCATACTCTTCAAATCGTTATTTAAAAAAAATGCTACGTATCAATGGACTATTTCCTGGAAAACCACAATTTCCGAGATTTATCAGCTTTTCAACTACGATTATAAGATTTTAATAGCGATTAAAGACAAAGAATGTCTGGCAATTAGGTTTAATTATGGTTCAATACGGAAACTATTATTTCTAAAAAAAAATAATAGACTGTGACAATTCTCTTTGATAAAAAAAAAAAAAAAATAGAATAAAGTCGAAACTTCCTTCCTTCTGTTCAAAGAAGAACGATTGTACGACACTGTAAATATTTTTGCATGATTTTACATAACATCCAATCCAAACACGCTTAAGAAATGTGTCACTCTAAAAACTTGATTTAATTATTTGAAAAGAAGCTAAACTATGTATAAAAAAAAAAGCGGAAGAAAAAAAAAATTGCTCAATTCAGAAAAAAATATATAGGATTACGGATGTAACGGAAGATTATCCCGCAAATTTTCAAAGCCGTTCATAACTCCATGATGAGTGGTTATGTATTATTTGCATGTGTTGAGATACGCGAGATCAAATATTTCGGGAAGTGAACAGGTTTCACCGGCAATATTTTGTTCTCTCGTTATAGCCAACTGCCAGTTATTTATTCATTTTCCTGGACCTTTTACTTTGCATCAAGCATCTTGCGATTTATGCATGTAACCAGATAGAAAATAATCGACTTGGTTAGATCGATATTAATTTAGAAAAAAAAAAAAAAAATATAGTGATGACCTCAACAGTTTGATTGGAGATTAGTTCTATTAATAAACAAAATGACAACAAATTTACATTATATCTCTATGCATAATATCTCTAATTAGATAAGAAGAGGGTTACGTAGAGAAATTTAATTTCTAAATAGATGTTTGCTATCATGTTTGCCTGTAAATCTTTTCATTCGTAAATCTGTTTAACAACCTGAATAGAAGCTGATTTAGTACTTGGACTGAAATCAAACTATAAATATAAAAGAAACGAGAAACAACTTGCTACGAGTTATTGTTGCGTCTTCAAAATTTCCTGCATCTAATGGTTAGTCTTATCAGCTCGAAAAGCTATTCGTGCGATCACCTGGTATCCCCTACATATCATAAAACCAGACTATACGTGTATCCAAAGGCTATAAATATTTCGCAACTCGTTGTTCGCACGCGTACGAAACGAAATACGTACGTCGGCTCGGTAAAATTCGCCCGATAGAATTTGTTTTACGACGAAAGAGGAGATTATGCCACGGTTTCATAAAATCGCGGCCACTTGTTCGTGAGGAACTGTGTGGCGCGCCATAAGCTGTAAGATTAGCACCGATAAATCACCGGTCACGATCACTTTTATTGCCACTGCTGCCTCTAAATATAGCTGAAAACCTAAAGCAGAGGGAATCGAGCCGAGGCTGGTGGTTCACATTAGTCGAGCCACTTGAATTTAAGCCATTGGAATTCGCGTAACCTGATTTTATGTGTAAATAATGAAAACGCGCGGCGTGCCAGTAACCACTGAGGCAGGGTAGGATAAAATAACGCGGATAACAGGACGTGTCACATGAAACGTTTTGAACGCCGTTGACGGGAGCCTCGTTTTCGAGCCTCCTCTCTCTGTGTTCACGTGAGCGAAAGAACGCCACACGTGAATCGCGCGTGCGGCATGAAATTGTTCGGTGTGACAATAATTTCTTCCGACCAATGTTTTTAACACTATACATACAGCGACGGGATATCAAGTTCAATGTGTAATTACAAATCTGAATCAAACGCGAGCTTCGTTTCATTGAGTTCGAACACAGTATCATCTCCACGCGACATCGTGACATGGATACTGATATTGTGAAACATATATGGCTAGACTAATTTTCTGAGGCTATCTATGTAGACAATTTCTTCAGAACACACGGAACAGCTTCAAATAGTTTTTCTATCAAAAATGTTTGATAGTTTTAGAAGACAAGTTACACAGAGTGCAATTCTTATTTGAAACGAGTGCTGAAGAAAAAGCATTATGTACATATGTAGTCAGCATTATTTTCCTTGCCATTAAAACAGTATTTGTTGTCTCTGTTAATAGCGGCAAATATTATCTTGTGGATTCTAAAGTTCCTTCGAACGCGAGACTGGCACGATAGAAAACAGTTTTTCACTCGCGAGATGAAAAAATAAAGATAGCTCGACGTTCAAACCGTTCGAATTAATTTTTCTGTATTTATTTCTCGCGATCTTCCCTCTCTCTCAGGAAAATATTACTGCGAAATTTAAAAAAACGTTAACATTGGACACGTGAAAATATCCAATACGTATTCATTTTTTTGTCACGTTCAGTAGAAAATCATTAATAACAAGATATGCCTTTTTGCACAAAAGCTCGTATGAATATTCAAAACCATTTTATACATTTTTACGACGTACATAAACTTTCCATGCTATAGCCTTTGTATCTTTTTCTCTCTTTTTATCATTCTAGCAGTCTGGATCACTGTTAAACAAGTATTATTGTCTCTAATACATCTTCTGCTCTCGCTTATATTTAAATTATTGGAGCATGTGACAAAATATTACATCATCATCTAAAATGATAAACAGGGTTTAAGAAATGTTAAATCGTAAATATTTCCAAAAATTAAACTCAAACTAGTATTAATTACAAAAAAAAAATGTCAAAGTAAAATTCTCGTATCTTTAACAAGTGATACATTGCAACATATCCTTTCTTTTCTTCAGGTGTTCCTCAATGATCTAGATCGCGAGAAGTAACAAAAGTCGGAAACATATATCGAAATGAGGTTAGAAAAATACCGCGCTGCTTCTAACCGTTCACCGCGAAATATCCTCAATAGTTTCGACCTTCGACTGTGATATTCTAACATTGAATTTTATTATGCTCTAATAGTCTCGAAAGAACATTTCATTGAATGCCGTAGTTTC
>KQ435868.1:700285-721047 GCA_001276565.1 Melipona quadrifasciata
AATCAACGTAACTATCGAAAAATATGTCCAGTCAGCAGTGGAGTTGCGTATCTTGGCAACGCATCGTCTCTCCCGCATCCGTATCTAGCTCGTGAGATAATCAAGCGCAAGAGACAGTCTGTGTTCTGAGAAAAGGATTAAATTATGAATGACGCGTTTGAATCGTTGCAAAGAAAAAGACGTTAACGTTGGGCTCGATGCATCGATTAGTTTGATGAATTGAAACATTGGAACGCATACCGATCGATGAGTAACGTCGTTGCGCGGCACAAGAGAATCCCTGCTGCGTTTCAATCGAAAAAACTGAGACGTTCTTCGCGGCAAGAAGATAACGGAATTAAATTGTAATTAATTTTTTTAGAAAGAAGGACATCTTTCTGACATCGATAAAAATCACACAGGCAGAAACGAGATACATAATTACAATACCAACTTCCGACCGTGTACCGACAAGTACCGTAAATCCATGCACACGACGAGCGAAAAAAAGGAAAAAAGAGGGGAAATACCACGAGCTGTGCGCACCATGCTTGTATGTACTTCATGCGGGTTCCTGGTTCATATACCGCGGTTAATGACGCAAATTTCTCCATTTAGGAAGCTCTGACGTTTTACAAATCAGTTGAACCAAGAGTTTTGCACCTCGTGACCGATTCTAACGCAAATGAAAAGTTGCGATGGCACAAATATTAGCAAGAATTTGTACTTTGACTGAGCATCTGTGTTTCCAATACGGAAATAAACTTCGGTGGACAAAATTTTCAAATTGGACGACGTCACTGTATGCAAATACATAAAAGCTAAAAGAGTTTTCTAAAAGAACCTGCGTGTCCTGCGTGCATTCTGTTCCAAAAAAATTAATAAGTTTAAATTTAATATTTACTACTATGAAGAGCTTCTAAAATAGCATCGAAAATTATTCGAAGTACATTTGATTAAATCAAATTATTAAAATCTTACTCTGTAGTTTTCACCCGTATTTTTATGTAACAAATTAAGTATTTTAAGAATTGATCGGTCCTCTCACCGATCAATTGTTACAATACTGCGAAATCTCGAAGTGAATTCACACCGAAAGCAAACTATCAGAAAATCAACTGCACACGTACGTATCTCAAAAAACGATGGTTTACTATCCAACGAAGTACAAAATAAGGAAAACAAATAGCGACGAAATTTATTATTATATTTTGCCACGGAGTCATTTGTCGAATTAAATTCGAGATCAGTAAAATAAATATAACAGGTTATTGCAAAAATGAGAAATTACATAATTTCGTGAAAATTCAAAGACGTGCACAACGAAAGGAACGATGCTACTAACTAAAATTTTTAAAATTAGAATTCTCTTATATTTAACGGTAAATATCAAGAAACCCGACATAATACAAATAAGAAACGATTATTTTCAATAACAGACTGATTGTCGCAGGTTTAATCTCGTTATATTCGTTTAGCGTAAAAAAAGAAGAGTACATTCGACCAATAGCCTATGTTAATTCCGATTACATAATCGAATCTATAGCGTGATATGCACATAATGCATACTAATCATTTATTACTACTGGTTAACAGCGATGCCAAAATTGACATTCGTAAAAATATCCACACGAACATTTCCATCTGAAAAATTCCTGTAATTTGATATACCGTCGACTTTCGATAGCTTCCACTATCACTGACATAATTTCCACGAACCGATCTATTCGTACATACATACCATCTCTTATCAATAGCAGGTTTATCATATTCCTCTGTTCAATCGATTATTTAAGATCGTATCAATGGTTGTAAGTGCTTCATTGGCAACTCGAGCAAAATTACGGATCAAATTTATAAATTTACGCTTCATGTAAGTCGAGTGAAGAAGAGAAACCTGCGCGTAAGGCAATTAATCTTGCCAGAATAATTTTCCCTCTCTCTTTAATAACTTTTACACTTTTCCACTTACTTTCGCAACATTTATTTTAAGTAGCGTAAAATTAACTCATACGTGATATCTCATTCATCGCTTGAAGCCTTAAAATATCGCGCCTGACATATTCACAAAATGAACAAAATCACAATATTTGGTAACGTTGACATAGGGCCAACGGTACACGTAAATTAATTTTAACGTCATTTTAGCTACATAATACCATATTTTAAAATACACGTGTGCTAATACTAAAGATTTATTCGTACACTCCTTATTTCCAAATAATTTCGACGATTCGTTATTTTCATATGAAGATCATTCGAAGGGAGAATTTAATCGGGACTTCATTAGAAAGAGATCTAAAATTTTTTTATTCAATTAACACATGATTAATTCTGCAGCACACGCCGCAGACTTCGTCATTCAATCTGATCCAAATGCAACGCAAACTTACGTTTTAACGAGATCGTAAGTATTTCCAAGATAAATACTCCCTCGCGAGTATTTATTCCTTTAATACGCGAAGAACAAGCGCAACATCAATTTTTAACCAACCTGTCACTTTAAATATATGCATAGTAAATAATGGTCACGAGGAACTGAATCAGTGAATTTTATTCGCTTCTCAGTGTGTTCAACAGATTCGCGAGTTCAAGCGTGATAATTGTTCTCTTCATTTCGAAAGCACGTGGTTCGAACGAAGAAAAGAACATAACAGACTTGTGATCATAAAGCGTTTCTAAAAGACCACCCCAGTTTATGGTTTCTCCCATATCGTCGAAGAACTCGATAAAACTCTGCTCTTTATGATTCGCAGATCTCCATAAGACTAAAAACGATGCATTCGTTGACTTCGCAGAAGGTGCGAACAAAAAGTTTGTCTCTACAACTGAAATTCATAGAAGTCCAACTTCTGCGAATCGAAATTTACGTCTCTTGAAGTATATCCGGAAAGTAGAAAGAAAATTGATAGAACTGAATGACAACTTAATTATTCGTATTTTTCGATTTTGATGAACAAGTGGAGTTTAAACGAAACTCGATGCTTCGCAATAGTAAAACGTTCTCAAACTTACAAGCATGTAGTTGCCGATAGAAACGAGCCGAATTTCTTCGCGATTCAGCAAATCAAGCACCTATACCCACTTATTAGAGGAATATTTGACCGTCAATCAAATTTGAAAAACAAAGAGAGACCCTCTACGGCTTTTCAAACTGCTGATGTCATTACTATGTACAGCATCTTCAAAGATTTACGGTTAGTCTTCACTTCATCAGTTCTCCCTCTTTAAAATACGACGCTATTTCTGTAATTGGAAATTTTACTGAAGCTCTCAAATTTAAGAAATGAAGATCGATAACAAGCGGAACATTTTCTCATAACATTGAACAGTAAAAATATGTCTAACCTCGAATATTTTGATGGTGTTTATACGACACATAGAAGCCATCGAGAAGAATCAAAGGTCATTAATGTGCCTGAAAATGAATTACGCAACCCAACAAAAATTTATACTTTCTAAACGTGTACTGTACGTATCGATGCATATCTCTAGTAGAATCGTAAAGAATGATCGTAATTTAATTTCCTTTATGATATATAAGTAATCAATATCAAGTCATCACAAAAACACGTAACAAAGTAATATTCTATAAAAAGATTTTTTTATTATGTAAAATAATAAAATGATACGTGATAAATAAAGTTTTGTTCGAAGGAAATGTCGATGAGTATTTGTACAAATACTATGAAAAATTCCGTGAAAATTCTTGAACAAATACCGTCGCGATAAAATGATATAAGAAAGAGATATTCTTATACCATAATGAAATTGTAAAGAACTGATTGAAAGAAGAATTTCTAGGTTGATCAATTTTTGCCAAGGATGGGCATGAAAAAGTTTTACTGTACATATCGTGACGAACCTGTACTATGAACGTGTGGCGATAGAATGAAAGTCATTGTTCGCAACGAAAGGCATCGACAAGAAGAATACAAATTATTCTCGCCAGTAATAAAATGTTGAACCGGAAGCTTATTCAACGTCGATGGAAAACAACCAAATTGCAAATACACCGAACAAAATGCACTCCTAAGCTGTATTTCAATAAATGTAATTTCTGCACATATTTAATGTGCGTTTCGTTTATTTAGGATTTAAAACATTTTTCAAATTTTCATTAAATAAAACTTCTATCCAGCCGCTCGTTCGATTAAATGCATTTTTTAATTTTTATCCATCGTTATTTCCATTAATATTTATATGCAAAAATATAAAATCACTTAATGATACAATATCGATCAACTATACTTACATTAATGACTTTCACATTGAAATATAAGAATAAAATATAAGAAAAAAAGAACAATGAGATCTTAATACATTCTCAAAGACAAAGAGACGAACACGTGTATCAGGTCAAATCTTTTCTATGCTTTCGAATCATTTTTCTACCCCCCAGTGACTGTGTTGATCGCGCCACAATCACTGAATCACCCTGTATAACTGAAAAGTCTGTGAATGAAAAGCGAATGCTTACCAAACAAAATATCTTGGATCAGAAGATCAATCCATTTGGACAGAGCGAGTTCTGGAGTTTACGGATTCCTTCACGATTCCTTTCGGAACATGAAACTGTCAAACTCCGTGCCAAACACTCTTAACTTTGGAAATCTGACGCACCACTTACATATTTTCTGTATGAAATGTGTCGAGCTGTGTAGCTGAGGTTATGTTTTGAAAAATTTGAGAGACTCCGCAACGTTAACCCCGCCTAAAGCTGCCTATATACGACCGATATAAACTGCAGCGTGAAAATCATCGCGAAACGAACGTAGCTTCTCTGCTGGACGAACTGAAGCCAATTGCGAAAGATTGACGAAGCAAATCGTGCTTACCTCGTCCCAGCCGAACTCTCCCGAGCCAGCGGCCACTGTGATTGGCCCATTTTCCCCCTAGTTCACTGAACGAAATCCCGTATTTCTCTCAATCCCCTCTCTTTTTCTCTCTCACAACAACTCAAAAGTAACAAGTAACGAGTAACAAGTAACAAGTAACGAGTAACGAGTAACGAGTAACGAGTAACGAGTAACGAATAACGAGCAAGTAACTCCGTGCCTAGCGATGGGATCAACACGATAGACGATTGATAACAATCGAACAATTCGACACCTGCAGTTCACGAAAATATTCGAACACCTGCCACAAAACATTTTTACGTATGCACCGTGTACGCAACGTTTAGATAAAACGTTTCAAAGTGTCGCTATTGCTAAGATCAGACACGATTGCATCAGACATGTTTGAAATCAATCTGAGACCGAACAGTAACAAACAAACAGTTTAAACATATAAAGAATTCATTGAATCTCGAGGTTTGAGATATCTCGTTGAAAAAATTGATGGAATTATTTTATTGAACTTTATTCAAATATCAAACTTAGACGATGAAAATGCAGGAAATTGTAAAATTTTTGTCGTTATATTCATTTTTGCCCGATGTTCTTGCTTTCCTAAAGTAGATACCTATCATCTTCCCAATAGCCTATCTTTACCTATTAAAAGTACTTTAAATCTATCTAATCTAATCTAAAATCGCGTGTTTACGCATTCCTCTCTTGTGAAAAATACATTATTTCCATTTAGCAATAAAGTGTGAACAATGGTTTATTATAAACTAGCAACTGACGAATATTGCAACTATTAATTCGAACACCAAGTTAACTAAATTAATTACTTCTTGAAAATCAAATTCAGTTTGATCACCGTTGAATTATGTTACAACCACGTAAAAACAGTATTGATTATTTTGGGGCAATTACCGAACAACACTTAACTTTAGAAAGTTAAAATCATTTGATCATAATAAATAAAGAAACATCTACTCTATTTATACCTTCATATATCATCTTTTATAGCGTTTAATTATTAAAATAAATAAAATAAATTACTTTCATTCGGTTACATATAGATGACAAGAAATGGAGTAAAAATCGCCCAATCATCGTCCACGATAAATAGTAAAATAAAAACAAATTATACGATAATGTATAAATCAAACAATTTTTTCCATCATTTGCACATATTCAAAAGTTGTTAATCAATTAGAGGAAACTGGTTCAGACTGTGTAAATTAGAATCTCGTTCAAGTCTTGTTTGTCTCAGAAACATCACGCGAAACGACACTTGTGTGCATTAGTAATCAGTGCCAGAAACGTTCGACACGAAAACTGCAAATATAATATAACCATGTAGTGTATAACCAAAAACAATATCAAGTAATTAATAAATCATTAATAATATCGAATGTAATGAAAATGGAAACGTATTACACTGTATAACTTTATTTCAGGATTTATTTATATTGGCACGTGTATCCACTTATACCTACAATTTCTCTCAATTTCCTTTTCCACGTGTTTTACCCGTAGACTCCCACGCAGAGTTTTATTACAACCCGTAACCGTAAGAATGGTTTTCAAAGAAACCAAAAGAAAGAAATTTTAAATTTAGCGTAAATTTACAGAGTCCAGAAATATCTCGTCTACGACAAAACCTCTTGCCTCCATACAAAAACTTGATCGTAATCAATAAAGCTGTAATCGTAATTACGAACAAATAGATTTATATCATTTGTTATATAATTAATAATTGTGACACAATTAGTCATTATATATATCAAATATAATAATACGATTGTCCAAATACCCTCAAATGAAAACCCTCCCCCATTCGTGATCTTATTTGATTCCCTCCCACGTAAAAATTTATTTAATTTCATACAAATTAGTAAATCATTATGCAAAATATATAAATGGTAAAACATTTTTTAAAGTATAAAATAAATGAAACAACTACAAAAATACCGCAACACTTTTAAAATGAATTTAATAAAAACTATTACGTCTGTCATAAAAGAAAAAAAACAACTTCAATTATCAATATTGTAAAATTAGTTAAAAATTAATATCTTTCCAATTCAATTTTACCAACGATAAATTTTATATCATTTATAATGAAGAATGCAAATATTCGCGACATTTTATAATTCGAAACACTAAAACAGACACGGTTATCATTATGCCGCAACTCTAATGCAAATCGTTTATTTAATTTCTTGAAATATTAAGAAATACTAGAAAAAGCCACGATCCCCAATATCTTGAAGAGCTGATATATATCAGCCAAAAAGAAAAAAAAATACTACAACTACATACTACAGATGCTAAAAAAGACGAGCATAGTGACAAAGTAGTGAAACGAGAATGACTTCCCATGCTCTGAATGGATTTCCGATCCAGAGGATGGGGAATCATTAGTAGTTGCCCTCTTGAGTGGCAGTTTGCCGGGCCTCTTCGGCTTCTAGCCTCTTCTTTCTTCGGGCGCGATGCCCGCTGAAACTTAAATCTAGCTCGAGTCTTTCTAATCGCAAACCAAAAGACTTTAAAAAGTGAAATAGAAAGACTTGCTCGAGCAATAACGTTCGTTTCGCCTAGATCTACTCGCGACCACGACCGCGAAATTCAAAAAATCGTTGGATAAAGCTAGAGACGAGGCATTAATGCTTCACTCGTGCCCGGCTGTTCCTTCGATTTTCGAATTAGATTTCCAGAAACAGGTTGAACACGCGAAAAAGAGACGCGACCAAAGACTGTGCCAACCTGCCCGGCCCTACCTACTTATAATTAAATACAGGTACACCAGAAAACAAGCTACCTATCCTATCCAGCCGTCCTATATTTAAAAAATGACAAAAAGCAAGCACACCAACACACTCACTCCACGGTTCTCACACATACACCCGGGTACAAGCCTACACTAGAGAGGACATCCCGGGACGCCTCCGACACCCGAGTGCCAACGCAACATTCACACTCTAATTTACGTACCATTTTCCTGAAATCGACTGACCAAGGCTAGTGACCATTGCGTAAAATATATTCATGATCACGTTACGTTAAACATTCATAATCCAAATTTGGAAATTATCGTATACCTACTCTTCATTAATATTAATAATGCCAATTAATTAATAATTAATAATTAATAATTGATAACACTACTCATAATTTGTTGTATCGTAAAATTTATTAATATACCAAAATTATATTGGTTGGTATAATAGCAGGAACGATGCAATTCCACAGCCTAGACATACACACACACAATGTGGAAAATACGTCGTGCACGATACACTAACGCATCGTCAGTCGCTGAGAAATTATTAAATTTATAAACTATGATCATCATACTTGTTGCCTTTCTCCCACCCAAGTAGCACCTGGGCACGTGAATGAGGTCCTGGCAACGAACATGGAAAAGGTTAAATCTGAAAATCCTAAGCGATTAATATATCTATTTTGTCTCTAACGGGCCAATATTCATTCTTAGATCTTATTTTGTTTTACTTTATAATTTTCTTTAATAATTCAATAAACACACAGAAATGCTTTTACTTGAAAGAAGATTCTAACTATATAGAGTATAATGAATTCTAAATAATAATAAAAATATCTTCAGCCAATATCTCTTCATCAGAGCATATATACGAAAGACATTCAAAACATTCAAAACCAAATGCTCTGATTCTGAAATTTGCCTGTCGCGAAATATCTTCTTGCACATCAAATTTAATATAATTCTTGGACGGACAAAATTAAACTTGAATGCCTTTATATTTCATATTTCAAATTCTATTTAAATTATATTGAATATGGAAATCAAACAATAAAGTGTTTCCATTATATATCATGGAATATAAGATAACATTGTAAATTATGAACTATATAAATTATAATTATTACACTCATATCCAAACATTAACATTCAAAAACGCGAAGTGCAAGAAAATCTATCCTGATCTAATATAAGACACAAACAAGACATTACTACTCATGGGTATAATAAATAACCGTGGTCACTATGCTCGTCAAAAACTCTACGTAATACAACCAGTCACCCGTATCAATTCGGATCTTTCATCCTATGACATGATTGAGTAACCAGAGGAAAAATAATGCATGCGACTCACGATTGGATGAACGTTGTCATCGATAGTGTTTACAGCAAATTATCCTCAAGTCCACCAAATAGGAATAGCCATACACAGAAGAAATAAAAGTGAAAAGAAATCTGTAAAAAAAAGCAAAAAACATTATAATTTGTACTTAAAGAATGTTAATTGAAAGTTCGTAATAATAAAAAGATTGATCTTTATTAAACAAAATTTTAATAATAACATTCGAAAATAAAAACTTGTCAAATATTCAATGAAATTCCATTTTATACCAATAATTATTATAAAATACAATAGAATATTATCTAAAATATTTTTTAACATTATTAAAATAATTATAATAATGTTAATAAGCCTCAACATTCGTTATTTATATTCACATTTAGCTAATCTTTAACAAATGATAATCTTCAAAAATTACGTGTTGTATACTGCTTCCTTATTGAATATATATTTATAGTAAATTTCTAACCTTATTATAATTTGTATCTACTTTCAGATTGGTGGTATGTAATATAGCCAATGCAATTCTAGTATTCTTGTTTCATTGCAATGTCAATACAGAATGTTCTGTACAAAACACATAATACATAAAAGTTTTTTTACGATAAGTGTGCAAGTATTTTCCTGACTGTACATAGCCACACTCACTTTTAAGTAATAAAACAATTTGGGATTGGTATTCGATATTATACAGGTAATAACTTCTCTAAATAATACTTCTCTAAAATGCTCATTTGTAAATAATAGATGTATTGATTGTAGTCTTTATCCGACAATTTTCAAATGAGACTACTTCTTGCTATGATTTCCGCCTAGAAATGATGCTTATTGTACATACTTTATGTACTAACTAAATGTAAATCGATCGCAGAATATAACAATTATTGTTTTTCGAGAATTACAATGATTGAAATAACATTTTCATCGGTTCATTTTCATTGATTAGGCTTATTGCGCTCATATTTCGAATATACATTATACAGTACATTATTTTAATTCTCAATTCTCTGATCCTTCTCGTCTATACGGAATGTAAAATAAACTTGACATTAAATACGTCTTTTCGTATTCCTCATTTTTTTCCTTTATACTCGACATCGTGGATTCCACATATGTATATAATAGTAAATTTTTTAGTACCATCATTGCTTTATTAGATCAATGTATAATGTAGGTTAAATTGAACTTAAAAAAATTGACAAAAAAAATAAGAGCCTAAAACAGAAAATTCAATTATAAAAGTTCATAAATAAATCCCTTAAATTATTCTTCTTTTGAAAATAAAAGTTTGAGAACAGTAATTCATGGCTACTGAAACCCTAGGGATTGAAATGGCAAAGCTAAATGATTTATGACATTGGAATTAAAAAAACATAATTAATTGCAAGGTAATTTGCAATCTCTGCGTAAAAATTTCAAAACTGATGCCTTCAATTACGTTCACGTACGAATTTAAATTGAATGTATTTGTGATTGAAAATTAAATATAATTTGAAAAAATGTTTCGATATATTTTAATAGAATTTGTAAATTTTTGGTTATAGATCTGAACGTAGAATGGAAACTGTTAGTCCAAAACCATAATTATAAATGTCATAATTATAAAAATTTGAATTTATTCTTCTTAATTAGTTTTTTTTCGTAATTAACAGGAAATCATATTTTGGGCATGGTGGCGTCATCTAGCGGTATCTCAATGGTAGTAATTAATTATAAAAATACTTATTTCTACATTTTATGATTCAAATGGGGTATGAAAAGAAAACTAAGGGTCTAATTAAAGGGTAAATTAGTTCTTTTCGCAAATGAAAATTTATCTGTTTTGTGGAGTAAGAAACACTAGCACCGTGTGGAACGAGCAGAATAGTGGAACTAAATATCAGAAATTACTACTTTTAATACCACTTGATTACGAATAGATGGCACCACCACGGCATCTAAAATGTGACAATTTTTGCACTAATTATGAGAAGAAACTAATTAAGAGGAATCATTTGTGAACTGTTATAGTTACGTCTTTAGTTTTAGACCTTTAGCTTCCGTTCTATGTTTTGTTTAAGTATTGTTTACGTACATAAAAAAATTTTTCAATTTCGCATATATTAGTAGCGCCAGTGAATGCTTAATTTCTCGCAAATTGCAGTGAATAGTAGATTCAAATTTATTTGTAAACGTAATTGCTAGCATTATCTTTGATATATGAACTTTTGTAATTGTAACTTCTTAATTATATATAGATCCTCAGCTTTTTTTTATGCCACTTTTACATTGTAAAATGCAGAAATAAGTATTTTTAAAATTAATTAGTACCAGTAACTTGCCAACAAGTGGCGCCACCATGTCAAAAAAGATACATTGCGCCAATTATGAAAAAGAATGTAATTAAACGGAATAATTTGCGAATTTTTTTACTATGACATTGATTTTGGACTTATAGCTTTTATTTTACGTTCCACTTAATGCCCAAAATGTATAAATAAAAATTTTTAAATTTTATCGAGTAGACCGAACCATTTGCTGAAACGTAGTTCAATTTCCCGTAAATTATACTCAAAATTTGATTAAAAATTATACATAAGTGTGCAAGAAAATATGTTCATGCCTAATTTTTTATTCATTGAATCTTCTTTTAATTGATTAATTATTAACAAATTATAGATGCTTCGTAAGATGGGTGCAAAGAACTTATATAGAAATAACATATAAAATAACATACAAAGTCCAAAAAAGCGACTGTAGATCCCATAGAAAGTAAATTAATCCTTCAGAGTTTGAATATTAATAGAAAATCATAGACATTTGTTGCAGCAGTTTTGACATGCGTCAATAATCGTTGTTAATAAATTAACAAAGCAGAATTTAATTTCCAAAAATATATGTAGAAGTTATACGATGCTTATTACAGAAATTGCGACATCCTCTCTTGGTTCTGGTATTTTTATTACATATTCCTTTATTTCATTTCATAAATCAATCTGCTAATTTTCAGTTATAAAATGTTTCAAGTGTAACATATTAAAACATTTTTCGTTCAATCTCCCAAGAATCTCGAATAAAAATTGGAATTTTTATTCAACTTGGAGATGTTGATCCATCCAGTTTAAACTCTAACATGAATCTAAATTCCATTAGCTTAATCCACTTACATAGTACAACATAGCATACTAAATAGCCATAAAATAATTATATAATTATATTATATTTGATTACCTGATTGCAGTATCGTGGGAGGCAAATTGAAATGAATTAGAATTAATTAGAAAATTACCTTTGTAATCTTTACTTTAAATTGCAATTTCTGTTTATCCAATCTTTGAACTCACTCGTGTCAAGAGAAATTTTTTCCTAAAATTCCAAATTGTCCTGATTAAAAAAAAAAATTGCAAAGTTAAATTATACAAATTCTAACAACTTAAGATTGTTGATCTTTGTGGAAATTGTAAATTATTAAATTATTAAATCATTAATTCATATACGAATACGTACAAATGGCGCTAAATGTTATTATTAATGCTTGAAATCCTCCAGATTATTATTAATCTTTTTTTTATAATTCCAGTAAATATGAAATATTATTTCCGGAGTGTGCGCACAAATTTTCAAGCATGGATTCCTCGAGTGGTTCACGTCTTCATCCCTTCCCAATGTTCTGTCAATTCTAATATCTCTAACACGAGACAGATAAATTATATTCTTGTGTATATTATTTAGTAGAAAATAATCAGACAATTGTTATTTAATAAAATGTCTCAAGGCTACATTCACGCGTGCGAAAGAGCGGAATTATTAGGACTACCGATACCCAGCGAAGAAGAATGGAAAGAGGCCCAGAGAATAGAGACCCAGAATGCTAATAATGATGACGATGAAGTGATCCAAGTAATTATACATTTCATATACTTTTATTATGCAAAACTCAACTTAGTGCATTTGTACATTTTTATGCATTTGCAAGTAAATACACCCTTAATGAGTTAAATATTGTAAGTATATGTAAGTTAATAAGTTTCTCTTTTTTTATTTATAATGTCATTCTCATTTTTTATGTAAATTTCAAATCGGTAATTTTATAATTTTATCAAGTCATTTAACTTCTAGAATTTGGATTCTTCTGACGAAGCTGCACAACGAATAGGTGGTGGATTGGATGAATTAAATAGTATTCTCAGTGCTACGCAAAAGAAAATTAATAGATTCAAGGTTAAATGCTGATTACACTTTTGCCCGATATTTCAATGATTTTATTTTTAACAAATTAAACGATCTTTGTCAAGTACAAGTATTCCTCAGTACATTTTGAACTAGTACTTTATAACATGAAAGTATTTTACAGACTGTCTGTGGTAGTTTGGGTACTCTATTGAAAGTAAAAGTGGGATCCAAAAATAACACACCAAATCATAAACATGAACGAAACCATAATGAGACAAAGGATATTGATCCTGAAACATCTATGAACGAAGAAAACTTAACGGTAGAGTTTACTGATCAGAAATGTACGGAAAACACAGAAACTAACACAGCAATACCAAAAACAATTGATCTTAATGAAAAAATGGGATCTCATTTGGATAAATTAGACTCTCTCATTACTAAAGCAGAAAATGCTCAGTATAGTATGCAACACCAAACAAAACAGATGAAAAAATTCCTAAAGTAATTCTTCATATACAAAAAAAGTAGTACTGTATTCTAATACTATCAGGCCTCCTCTAAACTTTACTCATTCCTCATGGTATCATGCTTGAAAAACCATACAAGTTCAAATTTGTATTGCGTTATGTATGTTAAAGATAGATATAGATGACAGAATGGCAAGTATATACAAAAAGTAATAATTAAATTATTATAATATTTATCAAATATATGTATACAATGAAGAATGTATATTTTACAACTTGAGGAAACAAATATGTACTTATTTTGCTCGATTGTCTATTACATTCTAATTGCATATCATTGTGCCATATGTATATATATATATATTTAATATACATATGTCAATGCAGAAACTTTCTTAAAATTTAAAGAGACATTCAGCAAAACGAAGTAACATTAAAATAGTATCAGGTAAAACTTGTTTTTGCTAGTATTTTTATTAAATTATTATTAAATTACATCCATGTGCAATTAAATTAAATTACATTCTCATAATGCAACTGTTAAGACAATTAAAATTTTTCATTATGAGCATAAACATTTATCAATATTTGAAAATAATTATAAATTAAAAGTGATTCTTTCTGTGAAAGAAATATTAAAATAATTAGTTAATATTGGCTATAAAATAAATACTATATATTGATGATTATATTGTAAATTGACGTTAATTGTGATGTAGTTATTGCATTGCAAACATAATTGGTCATGGTACGCTCATTCCAAATTTCTTTTTCATATTTTGATATTACATTTTACAATTGCAATCTTTTGTTAAGTTACATTATAATTTATTAATTTATACATTCTCAATATATAGTAAAGTGAAATTTATTTCCATAATAATATATTCATCTTGAAATAAACTAAATTTTTTATCTAAGATTACTTTAAAAATTGCTCAGTTTTTACAATATTATCAGAATATATAACAAATATTAAATCTATCCTATTAATACACATCTACTATTAAAAATATCACGTTAATGTTATTAATTGTCTGTTCAAGAGTACATAATATCGATTTTATTAGCTGAATATATTTTAAACAAGGGTCAACAATCTACCTAACATTATATAATAAGATTCATAGTAAAAGTGATACATTAATAAAATACAATTGTTATACATAATTTATTACTGTTATAACGATCACAGCAATCATTGCAGTACCTGAGACCAGGTATTAGACAATATTAACGTGCCATGTATCTAGTATGGCTTACTAGAATTTTCATAAGAAACAATGAATTTTCTTTGCTATTTAATTGTTACTGTACAAGTAAAGATTTTTATTGTTACATTTGTTTAGAAAATAAAATTTTATAAATGCAGTTGATACTTAATAATATTTAACTGTATTGAAACAGAGGCATTATATTTTTACATCGAAAATTAACGTCGATTAGTTAATAGCGAGATAATGGAAATTAAGTGCGTGATAAAGATCTGTTACGCGACAAATTTGTGAAACTATGTATGTTTTATATTTTAACTTTTTGTTCGTAATTTTTATTTATAATAAAATTTATTTATATGGATAGTAGAAAAAAACATGTAACAAATACAATTGTCAGTCTTATTCTTATAACATGCATTGTACTTGAACGAATAAACTGATACTAAAAAGATGCATACGTGTTATTTCCTGATCTGTATCTTTTATTGAAACAATTAAATGATATTTTTAGAAATAAACACGTGTTAAGAAGTTTACATGCAAAGTCCAGCCGTTCGAGTTTAAAAAATATGTATGTACATATATAATTGCTGTACAGCATAGACTTTAATCTCAGTTTTTATGTCTGAGAAGTTCCATTAATATCAGCGTTCTACAGGTAATAACTAATAATTTTCACCTAATTTACGAAATAATTCCAAGAATAGTAAAAGAAATGCTTCATAAAGATAATAATTTCGTAAATATTGAGATCTCTAGATTAATCGAAATACCTAAAATCAATTGATACCGTCATATCATACTGTGCAAATGAGTTCAAAAGCTCTACTCTGATGTTCATTTGAATCTAACGGTTATTCAAAGCCACGATAGTCATATATTTCAAAAAAAGAGGAAGAAATGTCACATTGTATCATACGTTTCCCACGTACGATTCTAAGTTTACAGAAATAATTACGCCAATTTCAAAGGAAATAAATATTAGTAAAATATATAGTAACTTGTGCCCACGTATTTGAAAACGTGGTGAACTGAAATTAGATTTCATTTTAAACATGTCGTAAAATGAAAGTTACATAAAAAAGAAATTAATCGAAGGATTAAACGCTTCACACGTGGTACGTATTTTATACAATTCGTTGTGTATCTTGATATATATTTTTGTATTCTGCTAGTTTTTACTCTAACCTCAAATTTTCCGTGATGAACCCAGGTAGCTAGACGTTATTTCTGAAATATATTTATTAATCAAGGGCATGTTTGCGATACATGCAATGCAAGAAAACATGCAGTTCGTGTTAATCTCGTTATTTGCTCTCCTTTTGAGATGGTGTGTTACATATCATCCCTACAGTGGTGAAGGAAAGCCTCCAATGTTTGGAGACTACGAAGCTCAACGGCACTGGCAAGAAATAACGTTAAATGTTCCGATTGAAAAATGGTACATAAATACAACAGACAACGATTTACAATATTGGGGATTAGACTATCCACCATTATCAGCTTATCATAGTTTTGTACTTGGCTACATTGCCAATAAAATTAATTCTTCTTACGTAAAGTTACACGAATCCAGAGGCTTCTCATCCGAAAGTCATAAATATTTAATGAGACTTAGTGTTTTCTCTATAGATATTTTGATTTATATACCATCAATAATATATTTTATATCAACTAGTCAGGTATCTGGGAATTTTAAAACAGAAGAACTATCTGCATTTGGTGGTCTGAAAAGAAAACATATTGATCTTTTAACAATATTGATTTATCCAGGTTTGATATTAATAGACCATGGACATTTTCAATATAATTCCTTTTCATTAGGTCTGTTTGTTAGTGCTGTTACAGCTATGTGCCAAAATTCATTTATTACTGGATCGATCTTATTTGTTGCAGCATTAAACTATAAGCAAATGGAACTGTATCATGCATTACCAATTTTCTTTTACATACTCGGAAAGTATTCACCTACGAAAGGAAGGTTTAATTTATTAATGCTCTTCTATATATCAGTTGCAGTAATTTCTACATTTTTTATCATATGGTTACCTTTCATTAAAAGTTGGGAAACATTTCTAAGTGTTGTTCTTAGATTGTTTCCAGTCTCTAGGGGTGTATTTGAAGATAAAGTGGCTAATATTTGGTGTGCAATCAATGTGATTTACAAATTACGTAATGCTTTTGTAAACGAGAGATTAATTCAGATTTGTTTAGTGACAACTACAATTGCAGTTTTACCAAGTTGCATAAATCTATATCTGAATCCACAAAAGAAGAAGTTTATTATTTCTCTTATTAATTGTGCATTAGCATTTTTTCTGTTTTCATTTCAAGTTCATGAAAAATCAATTTTGCTTGTTGCAATTTTAATTTTATTATATTTTCAAAGCGATCCATTTCCTTGTTTCTGGTTTTTAATAATTTCACACTTCAGTATGCTACCTTTGTATATAAAAGATGGTTTATACATGGTATATTGGGCCACGTTAATTTTTTATTTCTTTTTTGTTTTATGGACATATCCTGATATGTTTAATCACACTAAATTGGTGAATAATGTTAACTCTAAAAAGAATGCACTTATAATTAATCAAAGACAAATTAAAGCAAAGCTAAAAAGTAGCAAAAATAAATCACTTTTTATAAAATTGAAAAGAGATCTAATACATTATAAGAATAATATTGTTTCATTAACTTTTGATTCATCTTTCTGTAAAATAGTTCTATTTTATTGTTCAATTCTAGGAATAATAATACTTTCCTTTATTAGTGGTTTTATGAAATCTCCAAAAAGATATCCGGATCTTTTTGCATTATTAATTTCCATCTATTCCTGTGGGCATTTTGTGGCTTTCTATTTATACTTTAATTATAAACAATTTGTACATAAAAAGGATATAAAATTGAAATAAACCAGAAAAACAAATTCATGTTATATTATTACCATATTCCTTGTTAAATTATTTTTTCTTTTTAATGTAATTAAACAATTTAAAATAATAAAAAAGATATAACATTATATTTTCAAACGCATTGAGATCACGTATTTAACGTTATTTATATGTATCATTACCTTACTACAAAGTATTAGATAACTGCATTCTTTTGTGAACTAGTTGCCCCGATAAATACTAGATAAGTTTATTTTCATGTAAATTGTGTAATATTCTATATGAATTTGAACTTTACTTTATTACTAAATATTATTCTTTTAAATTAGTAGAACAAAAATGTTGTGAATACAGATTTAACTTTTTGTAATCAGTAATTTTTTAATGATATGTATGTATGTTGTTACAAAGAAAAGAATTGGTCTACTTTAAAATCATTCTATCAAATATTTAGGTAATAACAATTAATTCTTCCACAGATTTATATAATTTATCCATTCACAAATGACTAATCATAAATTTATATTAAAAAAATCAAAAACGTTTTCATTATCAGAAATATGTAGATTGTTTTGTTACTATATATTAAATAATTTTTATATCGCTTTTGAATGTTATAGGAAGTTGTAGATGAATCTGATGGCTGCGGCATTAAATTTTCTGTAATAGTTGTCTCCAGTGCTTTTGAAGCAAAGCCTCTAATTCATCGACATAGGTATTGCGTTTTTGAAGCCCTAAAAAATTTGAAAATTAAATTAATGAAATTAATATTTTAGATCAGTACATTCACTACTGGAAGAAGAACTTAAGACAATTCATGCATTTAAACAGAAGACATTAACACCAACAGAGTGGGAAAGAAAGAAGGAAATGATAAAGAGGTATTTAATAATTAATTCAATAACAATTGACTGTAATATATCATTTCTAAAATACATTATCTTGTTTCTATTAACAGCTCTACAAGCTAGAATCAACAAATTAAAAATGATTCAATTTAAAGTGTCTGCCCCAGGAAAAATAATTCTTTTTGGAGAACATGCTGTGGTATATGGAAAAACAGCTGTTGCAGCTAGTGTAGACTTACGTACAGTTCTGAATTTCACTGAACTACCTGAAACAGAACAGATTATTAAGATATGTTTTCCCAAAGTAAATTCATTTATTAATGTATCTTTGCAACAAATACAACATTTTTTTCTTACTAACATTGATATAGAATTCGTGGAAAATTATGAAATATTTTATAATAAAGTAAAAGAATTTGTTTCCATTATTGGTTATGCGAATTTGCAACAAAAATTAAGTCTAGAAGCATTTTTTTATCTCTTCATTTACATTACGCAGAAAGAAGAGATCAAAATAAAACCATTTCAAGTTCAATTAAATACAGAACTGGGAATTGGTTCTGGACTTGGTAGTTCTAGTTCCTTTGCCGTTTGTCTTGCTACGTGTTTTCTATATTGGTCGCGGTTGCAAAAAGGTATTTACGAAATATTAGATTTTTCTACCTTAAATATTATCTCAAAATACGCTCTAAATTGTGAGAGAATTATGCACGGAAATCCATCTGGAATAGACAACTCCGTTTGTACATATGGATCGATAATAGAATTCAAAAAGGGTGATTATGTAAAGCCAATAAGTAATGTGCATGCTCTGAAAATTTTATTAGTAGATACAAGAGTGAATAGAAGCACAAAAGCCTTAGTGGAAAGATTATTAGAGCTGAAACATAGATATCCAGTTATTATTGATCTGATTATGAGTTCTATAGATAATATATCCAAAGAGGCAATTAAAATTATTGAAAAATTGAAAACAGTTTCCATTGATGATGAATATTTTTTTGAGGGATATAGACAGTTAATGGTAAGTATTTTATTGCTTTTTACAGAATAATGTTTCGTGGAATTAAAAGATTAGTCTATCAGTTTAAAAAATAATACTTACAGTATGTTTGTTCGAATTGATGATATATTAAAATGTGTTTGATCATTACTTCAATACATATAAATGTATTTAAATCTTCTTACTACTTATCATATATTATTGCAGACTCTTATTAATATGAATCAAGGATTGCTAGCCACATGTCAAGTTTCTCATCCGTCGTTAGATAGAATTTGTGCAGAAGCACAAAATTATGCTTTGGCAGCAAAGCTTACGGGTGCTGGAGGTGGTGGACATGCATATATTCTCTTATTGCCAGATACGCAACCAGAAACTATTTCGAGTATATCGCGAAAATTAATTGCAGATGGATTTACTGTCAAATTAACAACTTTGGGAGGTCCTGGGGTACAAATTAATTAATAATTTTGCAATAAATATTAATACAAATGATATTTTCAATGTAATATAAATTTTATTTATACTTATCAAAAGTATTTCTAATTGAATGTCCTTATATTTTTCTTTTTTAATAATCATGACAAAATAAATTAAAAATTTTACAAATTAATTTATAATTTTTTGTAAATAAAATTATGCTTTTTGTCTGTGAAAAAAATTAAAAAAAATTAATTTTACTATCAATAAAGCTTTATTTATGGAAGTTATATCGTTTAGTACTTTTTACATAATATTTTTATAAAATTATCAATTACTTGATCTATGTATCGCAACATAATCCAAAATAAAGTTTAATCACTTTCATGTCAATTAAATATATTACTTTCTTTTATGTTTATGCTTTTAATAAAAATTTTAATTGTTATATCCATTATCTGTTAAATTTATATTACAATCTTTTGATGCTACACGGATACAGTGAAATTTGATTTACCATTACAATTATACAACATTTGATGTGTCACGATGCGTTTGTCGTAAGTTTTCAGTTAATCCTATGTGATCTGTTTCGGAAGTTGCCTCTTCTCTATAATTTTCTTCTAAACTATTAGTAACATTTGATAAAAGCTGCCTTTCTGCTTGTTTAGCCTCTGTAATCCATTCAGTAATTTCATTAGTATACATTTTTCTTTGCAAAACTTCTCTGGTTCGAGGACGCGATCCAATAAAAACAGTAGTTCCCTACAATAATATCACATAATTAAGATAATGAAAAACGTATTCTCTGAAACTTAAAACT
>KQ435868.1:721167-733044 GCA_001276565.1 Melipona quadrifasciata
TGAAAATCTTCTATTATATACTGCAATTCGTCCCATTTTAGTTCTACTTCTTCATGTAGCATTTTTTCCTCTATAATAAAATGTATATAAAAAAGATTAATAGAAGATTAAGAATTTAAACGAAAAAGCCTATATTTCTTAAATATTTTACGAATAACTGCGCAATCAAGAATATAACAATCCAATTACCATCACGTTTAGATGTTGATTTTTTATAATGTATCCTAAATCGAAAAGCCTCCAAGAAACTGGATACCACAATAGTTAAAACAATCATTGTCACCAAATAAAATATCATAAAATATATTCGTGTATACATTCCAACTGTAAATCCATACGCGTTCATTAAGATAAACCAATTATTGACAACCGTTAACTCAAAAAGAGTCATTCCACTGGCTATAAGATTGTCAAAAGTATTAAGGTAATAATATCCTAGTGCGGTACTTTCATTGACAGAGTACTTATAAAAATCTTCAACTGTTGTATTCCTGACAAATATATATTATGTAGTATTCAGAAAAAAATATTTTGCTCATATACTTACTTGCAACAATTTCGCATATTATATCCTGCAAACAATTCCATTCCTATGATTGCAAAGAAATAGTATAAAACTAGCATGACTACTGCAGTAGAAGACATCAAGGGAGTTAAAATCACTAAAGTGCCGAATACGTCTCGATATCTCTTTTTAATTTTAAACAATCTCAACATTCGAAGTGGTCTGAATAGAACAAAAAATGTTGCTGTTGGAAAAAGACATAAAATACAAGCAGCAACTAGTGTCATTATAGATGTGCCTAAGTCAAAAAGATTCCATCCAGAACTCAAATATCGTCTTGTACCAAGTCCTAATACTTTTATCAGTGCTTCAGTGACGAATACTGTAAAATCAAATTAGTATTAAAATGATTTTTCACAAAGCTTTTATAAATATTCTTTTCACCTACTTCCTCCAAAAAGAAAAGTATCCCAAGATGCAGCAAATAGAAGTGTGCTATGAATATTATCACCTGGCTGTAATATTCTTACTATCATAGCAATGCCATTTGCAACGATTGTTATATCTAAATATTTTATAATTTAATACACAAGTTGTAAATATTAATAGTATAAAAATTTGTCTTTCTTTCAAACTTACACATTAAAGTTTCGAAATATGGCCATCTAATAGCCGCATGCGCTCCTGTACAAAGAATCTGCAGAGGTTGTGATGTACTGTGATACCAAGGCACAGTAGAATATTGCGGCTCCCACTGAAGTATAATAGTATCGTAAATGTTTAAAAATTCCTCAGCACTCAGAACTCCGCTTCCAGAAGCATTTAGATGTTGATACATTAGCACAATGTCTCTTATACCTGTAAAGAATTTATTTACGTAATTATAGAACTATTTATATATCTTATTCTTTATTTGACAGAAAAACTTTAATATATTTCACATACTTTTATTTGGAGCATAATAACGTATTAATCCTTCAAATTGACGAAATCGCATTTTATCCGGATTTTGTTTCGAAACTAATAACTTAAAAGCATGTTGACATGCTCTTCGTTTATGTAAAAACAATTTTTTAAATTTATCACGCTCAGCTGCTGTAAACGTTTCGTTAACCACCGCCAACATCAAATTCATCATTACATATAACATTGTAGACAAGTATGATACAAAATATATTGCATACCATTTGTTTTTTGAATATGATGGCATCATCACATCTGGAAAACTGAATACTGAAATTGTTACTAAAAACTAAACAGAATAAAATGTATCTAAATTTAAAAATACTATTAGAAACTTAATTATACTTACTTAGCAGTAGTGAGAAGAACAAACAGACTTACAAAACTATCTTGTAATGTAGAAAAATTTCTATTCATTTCAGAAAACATGTAGTAGCCCAATACTGTGTAAAGCGTTACAAAAAATAAAAGCAAGCCTAACATATCCAGAATCGGAGGCAAAGTCAAAAGTATTTGTCTGATAAATCTTCTAACGCCTCCAAAACATTTTGTATCTACTAAAAAAATAGGCCTTAGAGCACGTGTTACACGGAAGTGCGATGACTGTCGTACTAATACTGTCATCGCCTCTAAAAACATGATGACCAATGTAATACACTGTAAAAATAATTTTCATGTACAGTACTCTCCTTACTTTTCTTAAAACTTTAATTGAAAACATTCTTAGTTAATACAATAGTTATACTTTTTCAATGATATGTAATGATATTTTCCCAATTTATATTTTCATGTTGTTTCAAATTATTCCATAATTATGATATAGCAATTATACTATAACAATTTTATTATATTTGTTAAATTTCATATCATACAAACATATCATCAATTTTAAACCATTGCATAATAGATATGAATATAAAAGAGTCAGTGACAGTGTATCATTGATACACGTACATTTATTAAAACTAAATATGTTTTCTATAAGATTTTCCAATAAAGGTATTGGTATATACAATATATTACAAAGGAACAAATAATACAATTATCAGTGTCTCATTTCAATAAAAATGTAATCTTTAGTAGTCTATAATTACAGCATAGTTTATCTTCTCATAAGTAGCCTCATGCTTTCTGTATTAGTCTCATGGAAGACAACCATTATATTGTACACTGCTTACTGGACATACTGACAAAATGGTGGCAAAAAACTACACTTTAATCTCATAATGATGTTCAATATAATAACAAAAGCAGTTATATGAAGGTACAAAGATCGTACATATGTCACAACTCATATAGATTTATATGAAGTTCCATGAAATTTTAATACAAACTATCAAATCTGATTCGAAAAGAAAATTGTTTTTACCTTTAGCATTGTTCGTTTGTGTTTTAACATTGTTGACCAACCAATCCATCTTAACTTCAAAGCTAATTCTATGCCTATAATAATTAAAGCAAAAAGTTCTATGGATCCATGTGCCCACACTGGTATCTAAAATTAATAACTTAATACATTAATAACCAATAAAATAAAATAAAAGTACTTTCTTATCAATAACTTACGCCAAACAGTGGTACAGCTGGTTCTTCAACAAGAGCCAAAGCCAAAAGTATAAGAGAAGTTAATAAATCTAAGCCATAATACCAGTTATTATGAACTAAGAGGTACGCTGGTAAATCTTCAGGATGCTTCGGATGTGAATCAAATTTTTCGTTATTTCTACCTTCCTGTGGAGATAATTTTTTGTAAATACAATTTTGAAACGATTATTTGTATGCATATGCAAATATATATAATACCTCTAAATATATAGCAGCCTCGTGATAATTCATTTCCCAATATAGATCATGATCTGTGAGTGAATCTTGCGATGGAAGTATTACATTTTCAGACATGTTTTCTCTCTGTGCATCATCTGTTTCAAATTTATGAATAACTGGATCAGTTGTTCTTACATTTTCAGTGGAAAAGTTTACATGATTTTCTGCAGAAGGATATGATAGTATAGATCCATATTCTACAATGAAAAATAAATATCTCTATAACAAGAATAAATGATACTTTTAAATAATAAAATAAATATTCTTTCTTTCTCTTCTATAATATAATTAACTAAAGGATATTTTTACAAAATTTGGTATCATTACAGTTAAATGTTATTACAGATAATTATAATTTAAAAAATACAGAAATACATAAAATAAAACGCGAGGTATATCTTGCTAAATATCACAAGATGAAAGTGTAAGAATGAAAATGACAAGAATGACATAATTGTCAGAAAGCAAAGAATTTTATGATAAAAATTAAGTAGGATACAAAATGAATTAAAATAATATGACTAAAATTGATTCTACTCACTTTGACATGGTCGATTTGAATTATTTTGTTCGAGTGATATGTTTGCATCTTCATTAAATCGTTGATAATTACCGGGATATTCGGTGGTTTTGGGAGAAGACATTTGAGAATATGTCAAATGTCACATGCATACAGACATTTGTTGTGTTAATGAATACGAATTTACATCGCAGTATCTGACACAATAATGCCACTATTCAAATGCTAAGCACTGACTAGACTACTATGAAAACTACATATGAAGATATATGCATATTTTTGTTTGAAACATATTTTACATATTACAATATCATAATACAATGATGTTATTCAATCCTGTATTTAACGTTCCAATTCGTGTTGCGCATGCGCAATCGAAACTAATAGCCGTTACACTGATAAAACTTATGTAATCTTCATTCTTCATAAATATAAAAAAATATTAAAATTGTAAATTTTTCTTATTTCCTCTATATATTCCAAATTGATATAAAAAGTTTTGTTTTATCATTACATGTAAAGTTTTACATATAACATTTTCCATACAAAGCAAAAAAGAAACAAAGATAATTATGGTTATTTATAATCAAGGTTTTCAAAAGAATTTATTTTGTTTTTGTATTTATTACATACATTTGTAATCAAGTCACAAAAGATTAAAATTTTAATCTGTGTGGGTATTGGCTGCTCCTCAGTCCAAACATCGCTGATAAATACGTGAATAATGTTTTTTTCTCCTTGTTTCTCTTAATAGCAGCGATTATAAATTTATCAACCAATTTTTGATCAGCTTTTCTCTGGTCATTTGGTTTATATTCGTCCTTCTTTTTACTGAAAATATCTCCTTTTTTCTTCTTCGCGCGTTTCTCGCGTTTCCTTTTGAAATAATCGTCATTGATATGGGCTGGAATCTTTAAACCAGAAATGTTGATTCGCGTGGTAGTGGCGATTACATAATTCTGGCTCACTCTACGAAGTGGGCAACCATTGATCAAAAAAGGACCTATTTTAAAACACATTTTATTAATATTCTAGTTTCATTAAATATCTCAAAACAATAACTCAGTTTATTATATTACAATAAATCTAAATAAATTTTACCTGTAACTAAGAGTAAACCACTCTTAAGTTGTTTCAGGAAAACAACACGTTTTCCCTTATGAATGCCAGCTAGTAGGATACAAATAGTTCCTGATTTCAATGAAGGTCTCAAATACCGACGGTGATCGCGGAAACACTTCTTAGCATGATGCACTGTTACTGGATCTGCAGTAGGATAATTTGCACGCCTCTTTTTTAATAATACTATTCGTTTCTCTCCATTTTTGTCACCACTAATTTTCTTTTCAATGGTGATTGGTTTTTTAGGTTTAACCTATACACATACATTAAATAAAATATTAATATAAAGATAAACAAGAATGAATGATATACATGATATTGTTTAACATACAGTTTTTGGAGTTTTCTTATCAATGAATTTATAGATGGCTTTCTTATGAAACATACGGGTACGGCTAAATCTATAAACACCATTCCCTAAATCGTAATTTCTAGGCCTAATTCGTCCTCCCTTTCTACCTTTTTTCGTTTTTTCAGTACTTTTGTTCTCCTGAGCTGTTGTTTCTTTTGATTCAATTGTATTGGCCATCTAGAAAATAAACATAAGTTAATAGTCATACATTTATTTTTTACTTTAATATTTGTTCTAAATAAATTATGGCTAGCGTAATTAACAAAAATGAATACAAATTTTTAACAAAAACTTTATCTAATTTCTATTACCATAACCTTTAATTAAACATATGCATCGTGTTTCGTAAAGGTTATGTTTTCGTAACTCAAATTTTAATACTTAAAACAAAGAATGATAGATCACACTGGATTAAATTTTTTACAAGATATTATTGATTTTAAAATTAAGAAACTATATGTTTACTTTTTCTTACATAAAATCAATGAAATGTCAAACTTTAATCTCTTCAAATTTAAATTATGAAACATTAAAAATATCATAATATTAACAGAAAATATAGTATTCCTTTAAAAAAAGGATATCTAAAATGCATAAAATTTGATGAAATGTATAAATTTCTGTTATTACAATGAAAGATTACTTTCGATAACACTATGTCTATTGATCTCATACCTTTCACCGTAAATCGTGCAGCTAAATGAAAGCGTCGCTTATTCGTTCGATAGTCAACATACGTGACTATCGACATTCGAATATCGATTGTATACGATAATTGTTACTAGTTCAAATGGAATAGTTCAAATACAAGTAGTCAGGAAGAAACGTATCAATAAGATAATTTCTTATTATTTTTATAATTGCAATAATCAATATTTAATTATACTACTATTTTGACCAATGAAGATTATTTCCATGGTAAAAAATAGCAAGAGATACATTGGAAAGAAATATACATTTCGAGATTAACTTAATTGTTAATCAATTAGATGCGAATCAAATGAATATAAAAGAAAGAATACAAAGAGTATAGATACACGATTAAAAGGGAAGATCCGAAAAAAGCAATCTTGAAGCAAATTTGAAGGTTCAAATACTTATACTTATATAGTAGTGTAAGGGTATAAATAATATTATTAGGGAGTAATTAACTTAACAAATAATTGAATACGGTTTACAAAATTGACATATATATTTTACTAAACAATAATCTCAATTTATTATAAAAATTTAATGATCTCATAACAAATATATTGTATTTAAATTTTTATATTTAATTAGTGTATGTTCATACGGAATTAAACATATATGCACTTAACCATTGTAAGAGTCTTATATTTATTTTATACAAGTATTGTAAATAGATTCGGTGTATATTTAATTTATGACTATAAGTAGAAAATATTTAGTTCATCTTTAAATTACCTTTTAATTCATTTAACAAGATAGAACCTATTACCATCTTTTCACAATTAACACAGATTTCCAAATATTCATTACCTATCATTTTTATTGTCACTAATACCAAAGACTTTGATGCTAAAGTATGGGCGGCAAACCTGGGAAAAAGGAGAAATTTTAGAACTCTTTAGATGATCTAACAATTCAAACTTTTCTTACCTGATTTCTTCATCATTGCTAGATATTATTGCAACATTTGCAGTCTCGAAAACTTTTTGAGAAATAATTTTTTTATTTCCAGAATATTGCACTTTTGCAACATGTTCATTCATACCTTTTAATTTGGTTTTTTCAGTTGTAAACATACTTTCTGACAAGAGCACGGCTCTTATTATTTCTCCAATTGGAGCTTTAATAGTAACTGGACAGGAATGCGTGTCCTCTCCAATTATGAAGTCAATATTAAAATTTGCTGGTTGTGTGGAATCGTTAAAATTGATTCCCAATGTAGTGGATAATTCTGAATTTTTTTCTAATAATGGTATTTGTGTAAAATCATGTATCAGCATTCCTTTTGGTAAATTCTACTTCAAAAAAAGAAAAGACTTAATTCACTTATCAATTAAAGGACTCATATGTATCATGTAAATTTACCTTTATTCCAACTTGCATTTCTTTAATAGGTTCACTACTTTCGTTTGAAAATGTTAATTCAATAGTAACTAAATAAGCACTTACTAAGTGCTGCGACCTAGTAAATCTGTATTCAATTTTTAAACCATGACCCATAATACTACTTAATAATTCAGATTTCTTTATGGGAATAAACGAAGCAGAAACTTCTCTGACATCATTTGTAATATTCAAATTAATAGGAGTAAGAAGACCACCTGTGCTTAATGGCATAACTGGCATCATTGGAATCACAGAAATTGGCAAATAAAATTTCGAACAAATTAATTTTAATTGCTATAATATTTAAGCTTTTTCCTTTGTTAAACATTCAATAATATTACCATCATCTAAGTCTAAAAGGAGATCAATGTTGCTTTTTGGTTTTTCTACTGCTTCTTGATTTGAAGTCTTGCACTTTTCTTCTTCACTTTCCTGAGAATTCTCGGATGATTCTTCAGAATCTGATTCTTCACTTTCAGACTCACTGTTCGACTCGTCAGATACTTTAGTAGATTTCTTTTTTTCATTTTCATATTTTTCAGATTTTTCAGATTCTGATATATACTCAGACGAGTCACTTTCATCATCTGAAGAATCACTTGTTGAAGTATCTGAAGATTCATTTTCATTATTTAATTCTAAAAATTAAAAAAATAATAAAATTAGAATTTTATTTGTAAGTTTAATAATTTTTAACGTACCATCTGCTTGAACACTTTCTTCATCACTATAGAAAGGCTTTTCTTTCTCTTTTCCCTTTTTGTCTTTCTTATCTTTCCTATAATATTCATCTCTTGCATTTTTAGTAGTGCCGCTTGCAACATCCCTTACTGATGGTTCAGGAGCTACATCAGGGAAAGGTGGCAAAGGACGGTAACCAGCACATGGCATATCCAAATAATGTGACAATGTCCCTAACTGATATTCAGAATTTTTAAACCTGGATGTTAGAGTTGGTGCAGGTTTTGGTGCTAAAAATATTCTTTTCGCCAGCTGTGGAAGTTTTTTCTTATGACCATCCTCATCAAAAATAAAACATCTCAAAAAACGTGCACGATCTCTAATATCGTAGTTCTGATCGTATTTTGCAAGCTGAAAAACGTATTGCTTGGTTTGAATGGGATTATTTAGACACAATTTTACAGCTAAATTTAAAATTTGAAGCTTCACAATATCTTGTTCGTTTACAAAATTTTTAGCCATTTTTCTAAGCACATCTGGTGCTATCTTAGGTACTCTATCTGAATATTCTCCTAAGAGCCACAAGATCGATGCTCTGGCTTGTGGTATAGTTATGAAATCCATTAATTTTGCCATGTGAGCAATTATATTTTTATGTTCGTTCGGTTGAGTTTGTAGTAACTTCTTTATAACAACAACACTTTCTGCTACAACAGCCTCTGAATAAAAAATTACATTTTAATTTGTATAACATGTAATTTTGTACTTTATGGTATGATTACTCACCATCTCGATTACTCAATAATGAAACTAATCCATTCAAACATGTATCAGTTACTTCTTTTATATTACTTGCACATCTCCCAATTGCTTGTATACTAGCTCCAACAAATTCTTTATCACTACTAGAAATATAAGTTTGGAATTCCCTTAATATAACTCCAATACTAGTTTCAGTTGCTAAATTGGTCAAAATATCTAATTTCAGAAGTTTTATATGAGTAGGATCTGAAGTTCTTACAAAGAATGACTTAAGAAAAGGTTCAAACATTCCCTGTGTAAAAATAATAAAAATTGTGTCAACCTTTCATGTAAAAGTAATATTTGTTATATATTTATAAGAAATTATTTTGCAATAATTATATTAGTACTTACATTACCTTTCTGGCAATTGATATGCTAGCAATGCAGTGAAGAACTATGCTTTGAACTTCCCTGTGTCCTCTTAATAATCTGATTAATGCTTTGGCAGCAATCATTACTTCACTTCGTGGTGCAGTGTGATGATACAATTGAGATACTGCCATTACAACAGAGGCATTTCTGCTTTGTAAAAGAGGTTTTGTATTTCGCAATAATAATCGATGATCTGGATCTATTGTTAATTTTGATTTTTTTGTATTAGACGAATCAGAATCAGAATCATAAAACGGACGATTTTCATCATCTTCTATGTTCTACAACAATTATTTCAAAAGATATAAATCTTATACGTATAGATTGCCCATAATTTTGGTAAAATATACATACATCTACATTAGGATTAACGAATTGTGTTCTCGCATATCTCGTGAGCATGTTGACTATGACAACTTGTCCCCATTCATCCACATCTACTAATAAATTACAGAGCTTCCTATAATTTTTATGTATCAAATCTATTCTTTCAGGACAAACATCTTCAAATGCCATTACTGCAGAACCCACAACAAGAGTTGTTTTATCTGATAATAATTTTTCTAAAACGCCTATCAATTCCTCCTTTTGCTCAGAATCTAGTGAATAAAGTTTAGGAATTGCATGTGCTGCAGTTTTTCTAACATATGGTGACATATCACTGGCTGAATCTTTGATAGCAAGCATTACTATAGGCACTATCATAGAAACTCGTATACTTGAGAGTACTCTTAAAGCACTGGCTCTTATTAATTGATTAGGATCTTTTAATGCTCGTTGAAATGTAGAGATAGATAAAAGTGCAAGATCTTGTTGATCTTCAGCATAGCGCACCAAATAAACATAAACTAATTTCTTCACTTCTATATTCTTTGATACAACATTTTTTACTACAGCTGGAAATAATTCTGATGCATCTCTTCCTTTTGCTATCATCTGAAAAAATGATTTATTATAATTACTTGATAACATAACATACTAATCTTATATGAACTTATTAAGTTGAATTAAGGAATATTAATTTAGTCAAAGGTTCTTTTGTTTATGTTTAACATAATAAAGTAGACATTATTTATTTAATGAAAGATTATTAGAAAAATGATTAGATAACAAATATAAAAGATTTATTACCCCAATTATACGTTTCATAGCCTCTAACTTAAGTCCGTCCTTATTGCTATCCAACATTTGTTTTAAGTCTTCATGTCTAAAAAGAAATATCTCTTTATCATTATTCTTTATTAATATATTCAATATACGTTGCGTTAACAACAAAACACATTTATAATACAATATCAATATTATAAATTATAATATAATTAAAAATATGTATTATATTTTCAATATTTTAAATACATAATACAAAAACTATAGGAAATTTAATAAAATTGCTATTAATATAAAAAAATAGCATATAATAAAATTATGTCAAAGTTATAACATTTCAAGCATATAATCAAAACCACAGAAAGTGTAAAATATAAATGCAAAATGCAAACGTTACAAGATAAAATTAAAATAATTAAAGTAATAGAATAAAATCAATGTAAAATACCATTATATTTAAAAAAAGAATGTAATATTTCTTATTGGAAAAAGTATGTCAGATTTTTTTGTTATATTTGAATAAAAATTTAAAAGTCTATTTGAATGAAAATTCAAAAGTCTATATATTTTTATGAAGCACATATTCATAGAAATATTCACTTTTTATAATCAGAGTGAAAAAATCCACCCGAGGCAGGATCAGTTGCAAATTCTGGATCTGCTGTGCTAGATGGTCTGTCATTGCTGTACGAGCCTCCGTTATTCGATAAGGAATTCGCAGCAGCAGTCAACATTTTATCTCACAATCAATTCCAATTAAACCAAAGTAATTCCTCTTTCTTATAAATATCAATCACGCAAACTTCACTCCAATATACGCGGTTATACAAAAATGCTTTCAACAGGCATTGACAAATATATCTGTTTAGATTCGAGTCAGATCCATTCTTTCAGAGAAATTTTGTATTATGTGTCGAAATGTATTGAACGAAAATCTCCAAAAACAAAACTTAATATGTGGATCTGTTTTTTTCGTTAATTTCTTATAAATATATTCGTTTTATTCATTTTATTTGGTAAGAATAAAAAATACAAGTTAATAACTACAGCATTTCCAAAAATAACGAGTGAAAGGGCGAAATTGTTACGAAGCCATGCACGTTGCAAATAAATTACTAATCTAGTAACTTTTGTTCGCACGGATAGACGCGGGAATATTTAATTGTGATAAGAAACATCGATCGTACGATTATATTAGCTAGATAGAAATATTATTCGAAATGATTAATTCGAAATACTTTAAAGAATTCTTGATGTAAGAAATTTATTTTTTGACTATCAATGTTCGACACTTTACTCGAATAATAAAGTATGTAACATTTGATTGATGATTTGTTCAAGTCTTTCTAATTCTGATAATCACAATATTTCCTTTTGTTATTCAAATTTAATAATGCTGACGTCACATACTTTATTTATTTACAATATTTTGTACTAATATGACCGGATTTCTCTTTATAGTGAAAATATAACTATAAAATATTAAAAACATTAAAAGTACTAGATATAGAAAATAAATATTTTATTTATCATTTAAATATTTATATTTAA
>KQ435868.1:733120-747094 GCA_001276565.1 Melipona quadrifasciata
AATATAATACAAGTTCAACTAGTTTATTGGTATATTGTATGTTGTTTGGTAACAGCATAACAATTTTTTTTACAAAAAGTTTGCTAAGAACTTTTCTTTTCTTCAGGTAGTTTTTTTTTATCTGATTTACATTCTCTTGACTTTTGTTGTCTTATTGTAGAATTTAAATCTTCTTGACAATTAGCATATGCCATACCTAATCCAAAGCCTCCACCAGTTATAATAGGCCACTTTCTTCCTAGAAGAAAATTAATATTTACATTATTATAATACATATATATTCATATAATAAAAAATATATATACATATTCATATATTTATTAAAACACTTATTATTAAAATTAGTGGGTTAAATTACCTAATTAAGAAGTTAGTAGATACTTGTAGATATCTACAAATTAATATCATATCAAGATTTCACATTCGAGATATCGTGAAACTTAACCTATATTACACGCGTAACAAGATAATTTTCATTAGTTAAATTTCGAAAATAGGAAAAATATTTGTGTGAAAATGTAAGATTATGTGCAATAAAATAAATGACGTTATATTATTTATATTTTTCAGTCAGGAATTTTCAATAATGTATATCTTCTATAAATTAATTGGATAAAAATTAATTACATCTATTATAATATTACATGTAAATTTTTATTAATCATTGGAAAAAATATGAGGATTCTTAATGTCCTAAATGATTTGAAACTTACGTTTGAAAAAAAATAGAGAAACTACTCCTCCAAGTAGAATTCCTCCTCCTATGGAAACGTCGTTATTATTATAATAAATAAATTCGATCTTTTATCATTTCAAAGTCCCGCACAGTCTCAATTATTAGATAATAATTACCAAATTTAAATATAGCATCAGTGAAACAACGATCCCATTTTCGTCCAATTTCGTCCTCAGCCCAAGTAGCCATTTTTCTATATTAAAGTAGATCTATAATATTGGATGTTATGTCACACGTCAGTCTATGACCGTTGGGAAAGAACAACATTGAGACATTGATTTATTCATGAAAAATAACGTTATTAGGAATTCAATATTTTTTCTATATCTTTTTTGAATGATACGAATGAACGTGTAATATAATAGATGACAACGAAATCAATATAATTAGATGGTCCCCATCTCGTTTAAACAAGAGAGTATGTAGAGACATGCGGAACATGTATACATTGTTACATACTAATGTAAGCTACGACAAGAAACATTTCTCTATAATTTTACACATTCGTTAAGTTTATTCGAAAAACGTGCTTTTTTGAGGGACAGATAATCGATTTGTTTCATAAACTTGCTAATTTCGTTGGAAATCGCTCGATCTATTTTTATAAATTTTTGAAGAGGGGAAGAGAGAGAGAGAGAGAGAGAGAGAGAGAGAGCCATTTCGTGGCGCCACCAAAATTTTAATTACTAAATTCAAAAATAAATCACTAAATAGTTTGAAAATTTCTTATATAAAATTTTTATAAACAGAACTATAGAGATTAATTTCTTTTTTCAGAGATATAAAATTTGTATATGACGAGTTTGCATGATTATGATAACAAATAACGAATGCAATCAAAAAATATATAGCTACTTTTTTTCTAATTTGTTATTAGTTCTTTCAAAAAGAATAACTAACATGTAATTTTGTAATTTAAAATAAAGATAAATTTTATGGTATGACTATGAAGAAATACATAATTTACTAAAATAAATCTTTGTATCTTAGTTTGTATTGGATAACTAAATCGAGAAGTAATATATTTGTATTTGTAATCAAAATAATATAATATATATATTTTACTTTTTAAAATTATAAGAAAAAATAAACATGGAAAAGATAAAGATGCATTTCAACGCCCTCTCGTAATCGATTCTATCTTGTCCTACTACAACATTTCAAGATTTAGTGTTCTCTGTGTATACTCGATCTGACAAGATGGTTGTCGAGAAACATCACCATAAAATTTCAATGACAAAGTTTTCGCTGCAAAAATAAGAGGAAAATTCGTGACTTGAACATGTTCGTTACGTATTGCAAGACGAGAAAGGGATAGTTTTAATCGATGCAGACTCGATGTTAAAGTGTTGCAAATCAGCTAGATATATATTCATGTTAAAACTGCGTCGCAAATAATGTTATCGATTAATTTTTTAAGAACCTCCGAGTCAATAGGCAAACGATCGACTAATATTAATAGGAAAGCGAGTAACATCGAATCATTAATGAGGTTCTCATTTTTTATTGTGATCTTTGTCGTAACAACCCACCAATTGTCGGCGGTCAGCGCAAGCGAGTCATTAGGAAATCCGTATAAAATATTAGGTGTTCACAAACGTGCGACTTTACAAGAAATTCGAAAAGCATATAAAAATCTTGTCAAAGAGTGGTGCGTATTGGATACACTTCTGTACATTATTGTCGTATTTGCAAAGATTAACACTCACTCTTATTAATCTATATTTTAGAAACCATTTGAGTATACTGAAGTTGCATGCTATTAACAAAAATAAGCTATTTTATATTTAGAATTACACTTCATCGAGATCATACTAAAGTACACTAATCGTTAAAATATATTTAGATTCCCTTGTTTCCCTCCTTTTAACATAGCACAACTATTTGAATTTACAATTACTTAAATTCATTTTTTCAAATTTTTATTTCCTCAGGCATCCAGATAAAACTGATCACCCGGGTGCAGAAAACAAATTTGTGGAAATTACCAAAGCTTATGAGGTAAAATTAATATCAGTGAAAAATATGGCAATAAGTATCTTCTTTTTATTGAAATCCCTTTCATTTTTAGATCTTGACTGATCCAGAAAGAAGAAAGAAATTTGATAATCATGGAATTACAGAAGAAAATATTTCTAGGCAAAGGAGAGACAATAGTCACTTTAACAATGTCTTTGATCCATTGGAAGAACTGTTTGCTAGAAACTTCAAGTTTCATTACCAAAATCGAGATATTTCACTTTTCTATAAGATGAGCATCACATATCGGTTTGTATTATTCTATTAAAAAGTATCTAATTATTTTAGATATCATCTTCTGAGTAATCTAGACTTTACATGTTTTCTGATTTTTGTAGGTCATTTGAAAATGTTATAGTACCAAAAACTTTCCGTACACCTTATCTGATATTATTTTATTCGGATTGGTGTTTTGCATGTTTACAAGTAGAACCAACATGGCGACGTTTGATCGACGAGTTAGAGCCATTGGGTCTTGGTTTAGCAACTGCACATGCCGAGAAGGAGTCTGCTTTAGCAAGGAAATTAGGAATTCATTCATTACCATGTCTTGTTGTCACAATAGATGGTCGTACAAGTGTATACAAAGAATCTCTTTTTAGTATTCAAAAAATTGTTGGTGTGTATAATGTAATATTATACAATAGGATTTCGTATTATGATGGAACTAAATTTTTTATTTCTCTTGCAGACTTCTTACGAAACAAATTTCCATATAAATTAATACCTAATATAAATAAAAATAATGTAGATAATTTTCTCTCAGGATGGATAGATAATCGAATTCGAGCTTTAATATTTGATAAGAAGGAATCTGTAAGATTACGATATCTATTCATTGCATTTTATTACAGAGATCGTGTTGCATTTGGTTTCGTTCAGGTACTTCTTATTTCTATTCAATCTTCAATTATTTAGTGTTTCAATTATTTTAGTTGCAATCTATTTTTTGCAGACGGGAAAACCAGATACTGAACTTATTGTAGTAAAGTATAAAATCTCCGTGGACTTGGATACTTTATTATTATTTAATGAAAATTCTGAGAAACCTATGGCGTCCGTTAGTATGAAAGATATATCAAGTGATACAATGCACAATGTTATTTCAAATAATAAATTTCTTGCCTTACCAAGACTTTCAAACCAAGCAATGTTAGATTCAGTTTGTCCACCTGAGTGGTTAAGACCTCAAAAACGATTATGTGCAGTTTTAATATCACAACAAAATAGCCCTCTTCATGATTTAGCTAGGCATAAATTTAGACAAGCAGCTTTAGAATCATCTTACAGGTATAATAATTGATAGATAATAATAACAATGTATATCGATCATTTTACTTTATTGTGTCTGATTTACAGTACTGAAAGAGTCCGATATACATACGTATTTAAAGATACACAACCAGAGTTTGTGTCAGCACTATCAACGGGGGAAGGCAGTCCTTTAGAACCTTTATTACATATTGTCATTATTTGGAGAAGGGATGCAAATCATTTGAAATATGAATGGTTACCTACTGGTTGGATTGAAGCTGCTCAAGATGAAACTCAATGGAACGAAACACGTCGCAACTTAGAACAAACTATACAAAGATTATTGCGTGCATCTGAAGCTTTACCATATGCCGCAGTTGTAGGTGAATTAGCAGATGAACATGCACAGGTTTGCAGTCTCTTTTTTTTCTAAATTAAGATTATATTGCAACTTATAATTGTAATTTTGTATAGGGTACTGTAGACAAACTTATTGGAAAAGCATTACTAGCTGTAGATTATATTTCGGATAGTCTTACTAAGGAGCAAATATTGCCTTTAGTATCAGTAATTGCTACTTTAATGTTAATTGGTGCTGCGGGATATGGGATGTCGTATCTAGCGTAAGTAAGATGACTTTAAAATGATGTACTTCATTTGATACACATCTACACCTTATTTATGTTGGTTCTCAAAATTATATAGAAAATTAGAGGAAGCAAGTATTCAAGCTGAACGTGCTCAATGTAAGGATAACGGTAAACCAACGCAGTCACAGCCACAATTGCGATTGCACGAATTGCGGGCAGAGAAATATAATGGTTTAGTTCGACTATTAAAACCAGGCTGTAGAACCATTATATTATTAGTCGACGTTCAAAGTAGATTAAAATTATTACCAGCTTTTCATAAAGCTGTGTGGCCTTATAGGTAAGTTTATCATATTTATAAAAAAATATGTATTTTAATACAAGAATAATTGATATTATCACAGGAAAAATAAAACTCTTATGTTTGGACATTTGTCTCTTGAAAGAGGGTTAGAGTGGTATAAAAAACTGCTATCTCTCACCTTGCCAGAACAAAAAGAACTAAACATAAATGCCAAGAATTGTGTTGGCACTGTATTATCTTTAAATGGTCATCGTAAATATTTTTGTATGTACCATGCTAAACATCCAGAGTGTACTAAAGGCAAGGGTTCTAAGGTATGTGTTATATACTCAAGCATTCACTTATTAAATATGTAAAAAAATGTGAATTTTGATGATATTTGTATACACAGAGAATAGAGCGAATAACGAAACAGTTATCTCGAAGAACAGATGATGCAGAAGCTGGCGCATTTATAGGTTTTGACAGTTCCAATGAATCTGATGTTTCTGAAGAAGAGGTAATATAGTAATATTTTAAAATATATAATCAATATAAATCGTTGAATAAATTTTATTATCATTTACTAATTTTTATATATTATAGGGTGGAAATAATGTTTTATGCCAGAACAATCTTTTAGATGGTTTACCAATGTGGCTGGATAGGCTATTCGAAGGTTTAACACATCGTTATTATGTAAATTATTGGCCCGAGTTCACTGCCAAGTAAATGAAGATTGGTATACATTTTGGTAATGTGTATACTTTTTGCAATAGAAAAAGGGATCCAACTAGTCAACAATATCACGTCATTTAAAAATCCTATACAATTTAAACGTATCTTTTAATTTCATATAAAGTTAGGACATATTCATTATATGTACATTTATTAATTCACGCGCGATTTTGTGTACACATGAAATTTAGATATTCCATTAAATACAGTGAAAACAGAATTTTATAAATTGTCATAATAGTTGATAAAGCTCTTATAGATTCAAAGTTACCTACACTGAAAACAGAATTTTGTAAATTGTCATAATAGTTGATAAAGCTCTTATAGATTCAAAGTTACATTATTTTCGTCAATTTTCATAAGAACTCTCTCGTCATTTTTAATAATATTTTTTAAATAATTCTAGTCAATGCCATTAAAGACATAACAGTATTTATATTAAATGTTTAAATATTAGGCTCTGTATATTTATATATATTTATAACAAGTCAATGATTTTTTTTCCTTCAACGTAATCTATATTATGGTATATAGTTACTTTTATACCATTAAGTTAAAACAATTTTTACTTTCCGTATAACATACGAGGTTTGATAGAAAAATATTGTAATACTATTTATATATAATTTTTATTCTTGAGAAATCTTTTATTGTTGTGTAACAAAAAAGTTTATTGATATGTAACAAAATATTAATTAAATTTATTTTTTAATTTCTTTAACTCATTGATTGGGAAACTCGTAAATGTTGTCATTTTTATTATATATAGTACTGTATGAAAATATTGTTCGTTATATTTATGTTCATAGAGCCATTCTTTTCTTTTTTATCAAACTTTGTATGTATAATGTTAATGTTTAAGAATACATGTTCTTTTATGAATAGATATTTTTATTATATGTTTTTTATCCATGTATTTTTATTTGTTTATGAAGATTGATAACAAAAGTATTTGTATGTTTATCCATTTGTTGATGCAAGTTTTGATTGAATATTTATGATAATGTTAAAGATAATGATAAATAATTACGTGCTTTATAAACGATTTATAGTTGATGGAAAGAGAATGATTAATATTCTCATAGAGAACAATAAATAATATAAAAGCTAGTCCCCTTTTCAGCTACATTTAAACAATCTATCTTTAAATTATATTTTGAATAATTACAGAGAATCATTGCATTATTCATTTAAGTCATCATATAAGTAATGTCATTTTCATACTTAGAAACATTCAAAATAGATAGCTCATTTTTGAATTTGTATTATTCGTGATCTAAATCTATTATATGTGAATTTATACTTCAGTTTTTATTAACTATAAAATTTTATATTTCTACTTTTTATCGAATTATAAAACTATATTAGCGAATTGTTAAAATTAAGCGTTTCTTTTATATAACAATTGTTTTTAGTGATAATCTACTTAATCAAACAAATTTCATTTTACACTTTCAAAAGAAAAAATATATATCAAATACAAGTTATTAATATTGTAATATTGTACAGAAGTAATATAATAAATACAGATTCTTTTCTTTACTTTTTTTTCTCCTTGTCTTTCTTATAATTTGGAAAGGATTGATCATATTTGACGTTTTGAATTGGTTATGTGACTATAATCGTTAAATAGCATAACTAGTTAAATTATACACAATTATTTTATAAAACATAGTGATCTGTTTAAAAGAATCTTAAATAAAACAAATCTTGAAATGGCATGACTTATGAGATGACTTATCAAAGGATCAGTTTACGTTTAAGATATACATCAATCATGTTTCATAAAATTATGCTCGGAATTTTTTAATGCATGGAAGAGAATTATATATAAAAAATTGTTTACATTGTGTATACATTCTATAAAGATATTTAAAACATGCTGAAATAAAGATATATGAATAAATACGGATATGTTGATTTGTAAAGTATAATTAATCTATTTTATAATCTGTCAAAACTGATTATTTTCGTTAAAGACTGCAATAATATTTTGTAATTGAAGTTGAAATGCAACACTACAAGTTATAATTATTAAAAAATAATTTATATCACATATTTCTATGTAACATTAGATTTTTTTATATTACTATTTAATTTTTGGTAAGAACATTTTTTTGTTACTAAGAGTTTTAATACTTTATTGACACTTACATGTATCACATGATATAAATAAAAAACTTATTCGACATAAATAAATCACATATAATTTCTCTTTATAAAATATTAATTAAATAAAATAATCTTTATGATGTAAAATATTGAAAAAATTCTTACTGCAAGTACAGTTTATTGTATTCGTTTAAATTCTGGAAATATTTCGTACATCACAACTTCAAAGATATCCTGCAAGCCAGAGAAATTAATAAAATATAATTAATGTGATATAATTAAAAAATTTTGTTAATTGAAAATAACTTACGTAAAATAATTGTTTATTTAAATTCACATTTTGTAAGGAATCGAAGATTTTTATTGCACCACGTTGAGCACTTTGTGCTCCTATCAAATTTGTTAAAACATCAGGAATATTATTCAAGAATTGCCTTCGTGCTTCACCTCTTGTTTTTAGCTTTTCTTCATCTGTGCGAGCAATCGTTTCAGAAACTAAATGACCGTTTGGCCACCATGATTTCGTAAACAATTGTATGTAATAATGAAGCATTGGTTCAGAGAACACCCACGCAATAGTATCTCTGATTTGCCTGATAATTAAAATAATTAATTATATTTGTTTATATTATTAAAAAAAGCATTTTCTATTATATTATTAAAAAAAGTTTAAGCTTGAAATTAAAAATAAACCTGTTTATAGTTCGACCATAGGCAATTTGAACGAAGGTTATTGTGGACGATCGTCGAAGCCAACGAAATATTCCCCGCAAATCGAAAATTTCATCTAAAAGAGTATAAAGAGGTTCGTCTATTGCATCTTTATTAACATGCAAGATTCCATCTGTGGTTGTTCGACCACTATCAGTATCATCTAATAACAATGAATAATCCTCTTCCTCTTCTTTATCGCGAAGTTCGCTGCTGTTATTAGATCTAAGATTTTAATTTAACAATTCAATTCAACATAAAGACAACTATTATTAGATAATATGGCTACTTACGTTTTAAAAAATGTTGAGAAAGAAAATCGAAATTTTTTAGGAAAAGGAGGAGCATATTTCAAATGTTTCGAACTCGGACTGAGGAATGTATATAAAGCCTCGCTTTGTTTCAATTTTTCATCTTCTAAAACAAACTAAGAACATTAACAGTTAAAACGACTAATTTGAATAGTGCTTTGTTAACGTAATTATCTAGAAAATTTACATTTAAAAATTTTTGTATTTGCATTTTAGCTTTGTCTAACGTATTTTTATCAGATTTTCCAAAAAATTTTAAAGGTTGCGAAGGTAAATCTAAATTTTTCACGTTGGAACACAATTGGCGAAGCTTTCTATGAAGATCTTGAAAATCTTGTAATTTTCTTAGTACAACCCATCCACTGTATATACTTTCACTATTATCTTCATCTTCTGTCATGTGAACAACCAAAACAAATTGTGGAGACTCTCCATTGTCTGGTATCTGTTTAAAAATTAATTAAAACTATTTTAATTAAAATGAATAACGAAAAGAATTTTCTAGCTAAATTATAACAGCTTAAGCTTCAGTTACTTCTGCACTTTGTACTTCTGCTTTCCAATGGCCTAAATGTTCTGCCCACATTTCTGTATAAGTTAAATGTGCTTCCAGTTGTTTTTTCTCACTCTGTAACCATTCAACTTCTTTGGCTAAAAAATTTAAAACCTTGCTCTCTGGTTTTAACGAGGACTTTAGTGCTTGTAAGGCTTGCATTTTGTTATTTAACTTTTCCTGTAGTTGGTCCAATTTACTGCGGGCATAATTTGAATGTTCTCCAACATGCAAAGACATATTTTCCGATAATGTTCCATTTCCCATACGTCGATCTTCCACTAAAAATTAATTTTACATCAATAATAACTTTATTGTTAACGTAATTATATTTTTATAATAAATCTGACCATCTATTTTCTCATTAAGCAATGCTTTTTGCATATTTTTGTATTGATCGCTAACGACAAACGGAGGATAATACTTTTTTTCCAAAGTTTTAACAACACTGTCTTGAACTTCATAAAATACGTTAGGTCCTATATCACCTAACAAGAAACTTTCCATCTTTTTACGAATAGCTCTATCAACTTTTATTTCAGCAGTTGAAGACGTTATGTAAGTGTAAAAGATTTCAGCCCCCAATTGATGCCAGTTAGATTTATCTGCATTGCGTAACTCTTGTACAGCTGCCCAATACCCAATCAAATCCTGGCTGGCAACTTGTTCAAGAAATTGTGAAAGGTATCGTCTGCCTATCACATTATGTAAAATATATTGTAACGGCAAAATACTTTCTTCTGTAACCATGGCTGCATCGGTAACATCATTAGTCTACAAAATATTATTCTTAAATACAGTTGTTACTATTGTTTATTAAAGAAAAACTTTTTTACAACCTGAACAGGATATCCGTTCCATCCTAAGGAATGCATGTGACATTCACATGTATTTTTAGCGTATGTTAGTTGACTAATGTATCTCTTCAATTTTCGAGCTTGAAGAGCATCAGACTTTCCAAATACATTAATATCTGGATCTAAGCCTTGTGCTCTTTTAATATTTTGTATTGTTGTAGCCTGCATGATTTCAGTAACAATGTTGTATCTGATATGTTTCAAAACCTCTAAATCCTTAGAGCTTTTAATCATACGAATAAAATCCTCAAATGATTCAGCATACTCGTAAGTTTTTCGATGCATTGTTTCTGCAAGCTGTTGTTGATCAATATATGATAAAATCTTTTGGTTGATACAATCCGGATTTGTTATTGCGTCTATTGCAGGTTTTAGTACTGGAAAAATAGAAAGAAGATAAAATATTTGTTGTGTATATAAATGTAATTAGTATATTACGTGTAATTAGTAATTATGGTTCCAATCGTACTTACTTTTACATGCGAGAATTTCTCTCAATAAATATTTCATTGGTGCAAGGGAATAACAGGGTGGTAACAAAAACAAGATGTATAATTCGCTAACTTTCTTCAAATAGTCTAACTCAGCTGCAGGTGACATTAAGTGTGTAGATAAAATAAATACTGGATCTTCACCTTGTGTTCTGTGTAAACACATCCTTTTAAAAACAATCATTTTTTATATTATATATGTATGATACTTAATAATTAAACTTACGAAGCAGTTTGAGCAAGCCTAATCTTCTCAAAGTGAAATGTAATTTTATTTACTATACTACAAGCTACCAGTTTTGTATGGTCTACTTTTGATAAACGATCGTGGAGAGTTTGAATTGCTTCCCATGTATCTTGCTTCATATTGTCAATTATCTGTTCTGAATTAAAAGCCAATTCATCTAGCCAAACGCCAACAAAGTCTTGAAAAATTAAATCCAGCAAATTCTGTAGGGCTCCGTCCACCATGCGAGTAAAAACCAATGGATATCTGACATGCTTCCTGGTACTTCCAGCTTTGGCTACGTATCCGTTCTGAAATAATTAACATTTTCAAAGTATCGTTTATCAGTTGTAATAACAACTTAGTAATAAATTGTGTTGTTACAATATTATAATAACAACAGTAAGTTGTAATAAATCATGTCATAACAACATGAACTATATAAAATAGATAACAAATTTATAGATAAATAGTATACATGTTTCTTATCTTATCAATACTTTTCAAATCAGTCCATATTAACATGAAAATTAATTCAACAAGGGAATAATACGAGCATCGTAAGTCTCTTTTCTTTTCGTTAAGAACTGAAAAGAGTCGATGGTTCTTAGTTATTGAAATTAAACGTCAGGGAACTTCGACATAATTATGCTACGGGAGATTTAACGAAAACAACATAAGACTAACCATCAACAAATTGTGAAAAGCATCCAATTCAGCGATTGTTTTTAAAGTCGTTGATGCAGTTGCGTGTTTCGGCGAAAGAGCAATGTTTATGAACGTGACGATCAAACATCCCACAAAAAAACAGGATATGGTTAGCAAGCAGAAAACGTAAAACCACAGCAAATTATTCCAATAGAAGAATACGACCAGAGCTGGAATATACAGGATACCGATCCGCAACATCTTGAATTTCGATTTCGATCGCGTGACAGTCAATATTACGTGTTCAATTCTATGTTTAGAGAAATTGGTTCACACGAACTCCGAGGAGAATCAAATAGTGTCAACAATGCCGCTATACAAGACACAGACTATAGCTGGAGAGATTATACTTATCTGCGATTACTTATCTGCGTTCTGAAAGTCAATGATTTGTTTTGAAATTTTTCTTTTAAAATTGCCTGATAATAGTTTACGGCAATGAAATTGTAACTATTTCATTCTGTACGATTAATACATGACTGATACATCATTTTACATTTTTTTCTGTCTTAAAACATTTAGTGATACATATTTATTCTTTTGCACAAGCGCGAAATTTGAAATGAATGTATGTGTATATACAAGCACACAGTTTTCTATCGATTTACGTACATCAACTTACATTTGAATTATATTGAGTTTATATTTAATGTAAAGAAATATTCTCGAATAATTTAACAATTTAACAATTGAATTTTTAAAAGAAGGAAATATGTGTATTTTATAATATAATGAAAATTTCTGTTTTCATTAGAACTAACATTTACGAGACTATATGTCATATATATCATATATATATTTTATAACAATGAAAGTTTCTATTTTCATTAGAACATATTTAATACAATAACAAGATAGATTACTGAACTTGATTTTTATTTTATTTAATTATAAGTTAACTTTTTATTATTATAGGCAAATTAAATTGAATTTGATTTTTTATTTATTTAATTATAAGTTAACTTTTTATTATTATAGGCAAATTAAAAATGTGATGCGACGCAAGAAATGTAATGAACTTTGTTTTACGTGCAACAACCTGTTGCACATTACGGTTAAAGATAATGACAATTACAAGGTTAAAACCATAATCTTTGAAGTGCTAAAACTCTTACACAACAGGCAAGTAAGTAAATAAATATAATATTTTGGCAATGCTATGTAACTTTTAATAACTCAATGTTGATTTTATTTTTTTAGATCACGTTGAAATATTCGAGTTCCAATTTGAAACCATTTCCAAACCTTTATATTCGACAATTTAAAAATCTCTGACAATTTGTTATTTGAGGATTTAAATTGCATGTAAAACATGAAAGACGAATATAACAGCATTAGTGTGAATAAATATTTTAGTAATCATTTGACAATATTTTTTTACAAATTTAATTTCAATTATAAAGCAAGAACCGATGCTGTTTGTAATATTTAAAATTATTGTTTAATTTGTGATTAAAGCTATATTCAATAAATATTCCACTAAATTATGAATTAAATCAAAATTTCTAGATGTTACGAATAGCATCGCATTCTTTAATATTTTCAAATGTAGAAAACAAGTTATCTTAAACTTCTTTTCAAATTTTACTTTTCGCACAAGTAGTTACATTTGTAATTTTTTCTTAAATCATTATGTTATATTAAAAAATTATATAATATAACATTAAATCAAAGAAAACATGGCAATGTTTCTTTGAAATGAAAAATTGAGACAAACATGACAATTTTTATTTTATAGAATGAAACTATTATTTTTATAAAATAAAAATTATTATGATAATTACGCAAAGAATATATTAATTAATATAACATATCTTTGTATAGAACAAATGTGAAGTTAAATAGTATCATCGAAAGAAGAATGGGATCACTACAAAAGTGTGAATAGCAACTGCGAGCCTCATTCTTACTCATCCTTCCGCATTGAAATTTTCAACAGGTGCTTGAGCGTGTGGTGGGCAAAATCTACGTGTTTTCTCCTATCGTACTTTCCGTTTATATCAGGAATCGCGAAACTGTCGTTTCCTATATAAAATACCCTCGCTTTTGATCTCGATGATTTACAACTATATCACACGCAACATTATGTCGCCGTTCTACGCTCTGTTATTGCTGCAACTACTCATTTTGAATTCTTCCCTGGCACTTAACATTCGTAGGTCCGATGGTAAACGAAATTTCGTGCTTAAAACCGTAAGTCTATCATATTCTTTTATTTGAAGTCGTTTTATTTCGTAGATCGTTCAATTTCGCAGATGCTTCTTTTTAGCATAATTAAATTTGGAAATTTATTTACATTTAGATTTATGTTTGAATACGATCCAGTGAATCCTTTTTTCCGATTCAAATTCAAACGAATTGCCGAATTAAAATTCTACAAGAATT
>KQ435868.1:767782-785667 GCA_001276565.1 Melipona quadrifasciata
ACGAAATTATTCAACAATTTCTCAGCAATTTTGAATAATCATTGCTTTATCTAGAAAAAGATTTATATTGTTATTTAAATATTATTTATAATTTCTTAAATATATGCTTCTATTCTACTTATTTTTATTTTCTATATAACTGTTTCATAATGAACGTTGGTACAAGTTGAACTTAAAAATCACTAGGTTTTCAAAGTTTGCTAGTAGCTTGTAAATATCAAGTCAAGCGTCTTTCTGACATAGGATAAATAATTGAAATTTTTAATAATTCGTGTGTTATAAATAATAGTAAATAACGTAAAAATAAAATATTTTTTTATCTCCATCAAACTGACGTAAAATCAGTGGTCTAAAAGTCCATTTTATTCACCAGTGTATTGTTATTCTAACCACTTTGCTACTTTGAGGTTATATTAGATGGAAGATCAGAATAAAATTTGTCAAAACACTATTACATGAGATTAAAGTAAGAAGTACGTAAGTAAGAAGTAAGTAAAAAAATTTGTTCATAAAACACGTTAAAATATCATATAATTATAATTATAAAACAATTTAATTTTCAAATTTTAGTTACAAAATGAAGAGATCACATTCTAAACGAGAAAGAGATGAATACGAAAATTATAGGCACTCAAGGGATTTCGATCGAGACCGAGATCGAGATAAAAATCGTGAGCGCAATCGTGACCGTGATCGAAATCGAGATGGAGGTCGAGATCGGGATCGAATTAGGGATCGTGATCAAGAACGCGATAGAGACTATTATTATTACGATAATAGAAATAGTAAAAAGAATGTTTCTCACAAAAGGGATCATGATCTCGAAGAAGTTAACAGAGACGAGCGGTCATACGACCGACGTGAATTGAGAAAAATGAAAGATCACAGGGAGGAAAAGGAGAATAGGAAAAGATCAGAAAAAGATAAAGAAATGGAGAAAAAGCAAGAAACAAATACTTCTGATGAAACAATTGAAAGACAAAATCGAACGGTTGAGTTGCTAACATCAAGAACAGGTGGTGCTTATATACCACCTGCAAAGCTACGTATAATGCAGGCGGAGATTACCGATAAATCTGGGGCTGCGTATCAACGTATTGCATGGGAAGCCCTCAAAAAATCGATACACGGTTATATTAACAAAGTTAATGTGAGTAATATTGGACTGATAACTAGAGAACTTTTGAAAGAAAATATCGTCAGAGGTAGAGGTTTGCTTGCTAGATCCATCATACAAGCTCAAGCAGCATCACCAACCTTCACATCCGTTTATGCAGCCCTTACTGCAATCATTAATTCTAAATTCCCCAATATAGGAGAATTAATATTAAAACGTCTAGTAATACAGTTTAAACGCGGGTTTAGAAGAAACGATAAGCCTCTCTGTATATCTTCTGGGACATTTATAGCACATTTAGTAAATCAAAGAGTAGCACATGAAATTGTAGCTTTGGAAATTTTGACGTTATTAGTAGAAACACCAACAGATGATTCAGTAGAAGTGGCTATTGCATTTTTGAAGGAATGCGGTATGAAGTTAACAGAGGTTTCTAGAAAGGGTATTGAAGCTATATTTGAAATGTTAAGAAATATATTACACGAAGGACAACTGGATAAGCGTGTACAGTATATGATTGAAGTTATGTTTCAAGTCAGAAAGGATGGATTTAAAGATCATGAAGCTGTTCCAGAAGAGCTTGATCTTGTGGAAGAAGAAAATCAGTTTACTCATTTAATAACATTAGATGAAGCAACAGATTCTCAAGATATATTGAATGTATTTAAGTTTGATACGGAATATGTCGATAATGAAGACAAGTATAAACAATTGAGTAAAGAAATATTAGGTTCAGACGTTAGTAGTTCAGAAAGTGAAGAAGAGGATGAAGAAGAGAGTTCTGACGAAGATAGCAGTACTGCTGTAGCGGAAGGGAAAGAAGACGTAATTGTAGATAACACAGAAACAAATTTAACTGCTCTTAGGAGAACGATATATCTAACAATACATTCGTCACTCGATTTTGAAGAATGTGCGCATAAATTAATGAAAATGCAATTAAAACCTGGACAAGAAACTGAACTCTGTCACATGTTCTTAGATTGTTGTGCAGAAATGAGAACGTACGAAAAATTTTTCGGGTTATTGGCTGGTCGATTTTGTGCTATTAATAAAATGTATGTCACGCCATTTGAACAAATTTTTCAAGATTCATATCATACGATACACCGCTTAGATACGAATAAATTACGTAATGTATCAAAGTTTTTCGCTCACTTACTATTTACTGATTCTATATCATGGGAAGTATTGTCTTGTATAAAGTTAACTGAGGAGGATACGACCAGTTCTAATAGAATATTTATCAAAATTTTATTTCAAGAACTTTCTGAATATATGGGATTATCTAAGCTCAATCAACGTGTAAAAGATGTTACATTGCAACATGCATTTGAAGGGTTATTTCCCAGAGATGATCCTAAAAATACTCGTTTTGCAATCAATTTTTTTACATCTATTGGACTAGGTGGTCTCACAGATGATTTAAGAGAGCATTTGAAATCTCATCCAAAACCTGTTCCAATTCCAGCATTAGAGCAAAAAAGTGAGAGTGCAAGTGAGATTTCTTCTGCAGATTCTTCTCTCTCTAGTTCAAGTGACTCGTCGTCATCTTCAACTTCTTCAAGTAGTTCAAGTTCCGATGAATCTGATGTATCTTTGGATAAAGAAACGAAGAAAGCAAAAAAAAAATTGAGAAGGGAACAAAAGAAGAAACAATCAATCAAGGAAAACAAAAAGAAACATAAGAAAAAAGTAAAGCATAAAAGGGTGAAAAAAATCACGTAGAATTTGTGTATAAAATATAACAAATAAATATTTTTATCTTTCATTAACATTATGTTATATGCAGCAGCTGGAATAAAGGAAGCTTATGGCTTACATGTACATATTGTATGTATTACATAAAACATTCTGAAACACAAAATTATTAAAACAAAAATAAATTTATGTTGTTGATAAAAGTATCAAGCGTGTTTATTATGTTCTTTTTCTGTATTATTTATATTAACAAGGGATAGTATTCATACTATTTATACAAGATATTCTATCGTGTTTGTTCAGATTTACCTGAAATAAATTATAATAAACTACGTATATTATCGAGACAATAAAAGCGCGAAGCGTGCGATCCGTGTTAAGCTCGCCCTGACAATGAACGTAGAATAAACGCACTTTTATCCTTGTGGGTGTGCTCAGCGAGCAGCGTGTAGATTATTTTGACGGGGGAATCACGTGATTAAATACTAAAAAGCCATCGCCACCTCGCCAGACCGACACTATACACGCAGATACGCAGACTCAACCATTTCACATCCTTTGGAAGCGAGTGCGGCTGACCGAGCTGATTTGTAACGCGTGCATATACGTCGCACACACATACGTGTAAGTCGCATATTCGATAGATACGAAAATACAATAGAGGCGAAACTGCTAACGTGGTGGGCACATAGAGCGCAGTAGGAGGCCAAGCGTTATGCTGGCTTGGTGTTTAGATACGGTGTTAACGTTAACAAGGACCAGTGAACTTTGCTCGTCGATAAAATACTTGCGATGCTCATGTACTGTTTATGAGTTGTTTATACGAAATAAAAGACACTACGAGTGCCCAGATTCGATACATACAGGATCGTCACGTACTCCATAAAATTGCATACTGTACATACACTGCAATTAAGAGCACAATGCTCTGTATAGTTACGAAACTATATAACGACGTATATATGTATCTCCTATAAATGCTGTCTTCTCGTGTTTACATACGCGTACAGTTATAGTATAGCTGTGTGTAGCTGTGTATGTGTGTGTGTGCGCGCGTGTGTAAAAGTGAGAGAGAAAGAAAGAGAACAGAAGCAGAGTGAAGTTTTTGTACTGCAAAAAACGACGTTCCGCGGAAGGCCGTCGTAAGAAGTGCCAATCTAAACATCACAATATATATATATATATATATCAAGACGACATTTCTAACATCACGTGTGGCGTGTACAGAACGACCGTCTCTCCTTTCGTTTGTGCACGATCAATGTACAATGCATCACGTTCGTAATTGACGCACGTACGATGCCATAAAGAATAATGCTCGTCTTTTCCAGTGATGAGTGTCCCGGAGCGATCGATATTCCTCGGTCGCGGTGTGCCAAGTCAATTTATTCTCAAGGAGTGTCACTCGTTCTAGTGATGATGTTCATCGATCGAACGTACCGTCGATTTAATTACTGCAACAAATAGCATTAACGTGAATATTTATTGGTTGTCGTCGACCGTGATGGTGACGGCAGTGGTATAGTGGTCGTCGTCGTCGTCGTGATCGTGATCGTGATCGTGGTCGTACGGTAACGACAAGAGTGGTCAGTGCAGAGTGACAGTGGCGACGACGGTGGCGGTAACTGTGACGGCGGCGGCAGCGACAGTGGTGGTAGAAATAGCTGCGGCGGCGGCGATAATCCAATGGCGGTCGTGATCGCGATAGCGACTACAGTGACGGTGGACACGATAATATCGCGAATGGGTGACGATAGAGACGAACGCCAGTGATAACGAGGTAGCTCACGACACAATGCACGGTACATCGCCCCGAGGAAACGTACCATTGATACGGGAGTAACGGCGGAACATCGCAGAATTGTGCAAATGGAATCGGCAATAGGCAGAAGTCGGATGAGTCGCGGGGAATAATTTTATCAACGGCAGAGTTGTGTTCGACAGTGGCGTGTATTGCTAAAGTAAACGAGAAATTGAACACCGAGAGCGAAACGTTCGCTGCAGTGATCGTGCTTGTGTTCGCAGTGAAACGGACTGAGAGAGGTCGAGAGCGAGAGAATTATCATGTATATGGAGGTTCCCTTGCGATGGACAATAGACTGCGGATAACGTAACGTAACAAGGGGAGAAGAATACACGTGAACGGGTTAGGCTTGTTCCCGACCGAAAAACAGAAAACAGAAAACACGACGAGGATGAAACGTTTCATATGTTCGGTCGTGCGTTCGCTTTTTCAGAACGCGAGCTAATACGTCGAAGAGTTGGAAGTGTCCGCGTAGAGCGAACGTGCGTGTATTGTGGGTGTAAATACGCCTATGTTTTCGAGTCGGATGAAATAGCGTGGTATGTCACGAGCACCGAGAATTCCGCGCGATCCCGTTTTATCTTCTCGAATTTCTTTCACGCAGATATTCCACGAATAATGGAGACGTTATTACCCGGGAATGCGAACAGTCAGTCGTATAGCCCGCAGCTGAAGACCGTGTTGAAGACATATCAATTATCTGCTGTGAAAAGCTTACAGGGTCCGAGTTCGGCCCTGCTTGGTATGGACTGCAAAAGCCTACTGCAGGAGGAACCCTGTTACTCGCCCAACCGATCGAGTGGCTGCGTTGCCGATACGGAGCCGATCTCTAAGGACACCGCTGAGAAGGACAACAATCCGTCGGTAACGCCTATCGGCCCTTGCAAGGCCTCGGTTCGTAGAACCGAGCAACCGCACGAAGACTCCGACGAGGATCCGCAACTGGAACGTTCGAAGAACACCTCTGAGAAGAGGGAATTGGAGTTTCAGATACCGATCTTGACAGCACCGGACCAAAGTTGCTCCGAGAGATGCGAGACGATCCTCGAGGGCGAGAGGATATCGTGTTTTGTCGTAGGCGGTGAGAGGAGGTTATGTTTACCGCAGATATTGAACACCGTGCTGCAAGAATTTTCGCTTCATCAAATTAATCAGGTCTGCGACGAGTTACAAATCTATTGTTCGCGATGCACTCGTGATCAGTTGGAGGAACTTAAGCATTCGGGGATTCTACCGCGCAACGCACCTTCCTGTGGCCTTATCACTCAAACAGATGCCGAGAGGCTCGTCAGTGCTTTACTGTTACGGACAGAGTCGTGCGATCCCTCTCAGATCGGTAATCAAGACAGCCTCGATAAGAAAGCATGTACCAAAAGTGATGACGAGGAGTCTATTGTCAAGTTTAAGGTGTATCACGAGTGCTTCGGTAAATGTAAAGGAATCTTCGATGCGAGTCTGTTCGAGTCGGACGAGTCTGTATGTATAGAGTGTACAGAATGTGGTTATCAATTCTCGCCCCAACGTTTTGTCAGGCATGCTCATAGATCTCTTGAAAATCGTACCTGTCATTGGGGTTTTGATTCTGCAAATTGGCGAGCATATCTGTTGCTTTCGCGAGATCAAGATCATTATAACAAATCGCTCACCTTGTTTCGAGAACTGAAGGAAAAACATCTTACATTGGGCTCTAAACGAAAGTCAGAGGTATTGTATTCCTATATTATTTTCATATAAGATTCCGGTTGTATTATTTCTTACGAGCAACATAATATCATATTTAATATATACTACGTGAAAAATCTTTAAATACATGCTATTATTCTATGATATTTGTTCATGTATCGAAAAAACAAGCAGAATAGAAAGAAGAAACTAAAGAATCCTTTTCCAGTTGCGGCACGATTCGGAGAAATTAAAACGAATTAGAAAGGATATAGGAAGAGAAGATTGTCCAGGAATTTATAATGGAAATGGCTTAGGCATGTATCATCCTGTATCTCAGGTAGCTAATGCAACTGATCCATATCTACAAATGTCATGGGCAGTCTTTGAATTAGCAGCTAGAGGAGCTTCAGCTTTTAGACCGTGGAATACCACAAATACTTGCAAGCATAAGGATAAGTAAGTCTAGTAAACAAACATAGTCAGGACATTCTGCTATGTTTTATAACATGTTCTTGGTATTTTATAAACAGTTCGTCATTGGTGCCTGCGTATCTCAGTCGTGGTCCACCTGTACTACAACATCCAGAGCATGTGGTTCCTCTGTCTGAATGCAAACGTTTTGAACCGCATTTTCAACCAAACGTAGCCTTAGCACCTATACCTGCACCATCAGTGCCTGTAGTACTTCCACCATCTGCTCATCATCAACGACGACTTCATCATGAACATAAACGTTATAATCATCATTCATCGAGTTCTAACGAGAAGAAAGAAGTTTCGTCGGATAATGTCAAGTCTGAAAAAACATCTCCCAGTTCCGGTATCGGCGTGTATTCCGTATTCCCTTCATACGCACTGAATACGACCGAAAGCGATCAGAAAGAACTGTCACAAAAGACTAAACACGAAATGGGTGAAGAAGAAGAAAGTAGTGCTGCTGTAACATCTTCGACGATAAACATAGAACCACCTTTAGCCGAAATTGGAACCTCTTCGCTGGAAAGTGATTCCGACTCGGAAGGAACTGCAGCGATAGACTTGGAGGAAAGATTATTAGCTTTGGATGTACCACAAGATGTTCTAGAATTGGCACGACGCATAGTTTCAGAAAATGTACAATTACGGCGTCATCGGCGTTCAGACGCACGCGAAATATCACGATTACGCAATCAGTTACAAATGCAGCAAATACAATCATCTAATGATGGTGATAAAAAAGAGGAACTGATAAACGCAGCGAGTGCAGCAGACAGTACAGAGGGTAGTGAGGAAACGGAAGTTGTATTACCGTCAACTAATAAAGAGTCTGAACCTATTGTTCTAGCTGTTAGTAAAGAATAAAATCAGTGATTAGAGTTTTTTAAATTATTTAATACAAAATTGCTCAGCAATTTTTTGCAACGCTCATCTTTTATCAGATAAGCATGCATTAAATTTAGTACTAACTATAACGATAATGATAAATTCTAAATAAGTAACAATTGTTTAGGTTATGTGATATATAGAAAGCCTTTAACATTGTAATCGTTAATTTGAAAGTTTTATTGTAACCAATACTTTCATTTGTATCGATTTTAATTAAAATCGAATGTAGATATTGTAATATATAGAAAAAGTAACATAAGTTAACCAAAATTTATTACGCCATTTAATATTATACTTAATGGTTTTTAAATAAGTTTCTTATGCATATTAAATATGCATATACCACAAAGATTTTTATGATCATTTGTTTAATTATAAAATTGAACAGTGGTCAGAAAATAAGAGATTAAATTACTTTTCATTTACTTTTTTATAGTCATGATTGCATAATGTAAATAATGACTCAAGTATCATAGATATATGTTTATATTGATAATATTATCATGTAAAATATTGCTAAAGTACAAAAAATCTTTAGGTGCTATATTATATTAGGAATGTTCTAAGCAGAAATCTAGGTGTATTTCAACAATTCATATATCGTAATATTGAAAATCTCGATTATGTTCTAGTTATTGTCCTATTATAGCGTTAAATAATTGCGAAGTTTTATTTCTCGCTAATAATTTTTTCATTTGAGTAATTAGTTAATCTATATATTTCAAAATTGCAAAATTATTATTCAAATGATATATCATAGTAAATCGAAATTTAATTTATATTTGAAAAAGTTATTACATTTTTGTATGTTGAATTATTCTTGTATTATAAGAAGAAATTATTTTCAACTTGTTAAATATACATTCATTATATTATGAACCATTGGAATATATTTCGTAAAAGAACGTGTAAAATCGTGTTATAAATATTTTTTTCTGTCTCTTTCTCTCTTTTTTTATATTGATATTTATTTGTGACATATATCTACATATCATTTTAGTTATATATAAAATTAAAAGAATTTAACCCTGTGGGTTTTAAAACATTAAATGTGATTTATTATAAACATTTTTACATGATCAGAAATTAATTTGTATGAACATAATATAATCCATATTTATAAGCAATTCTGAAATGAAGTTATAAGCACAACCAATTATTGTTTAATGTTATTTTCATTTCTACTCGTTATAATAATAAGAGCAACACATTTTTTCCAATTATCCTTGCAAAGCAACACTGATTAGAGATATACCTAGATACATATTAGACATCTAAGTATAAGAAAATACGGATATGAAAATGTAAAGATTATAAAGAAAGAATATTTGTACATGTTCTCGATATATATTTCTTTTTATCTTATTAATTTAAATGTTTGCCTTTATTCCTTTATTTTCTTAAATTTGTTATCATTGTATTGTTTATTCCATCTCGCAATATGTAAAATTATTATAATTTAAACGTAAATTTTAAAAATTCAATGTGTTGTTAAATCATAACATGATTTTGTCCCTTTTTTTCTAAAGGGCTAGTTAAATTTTTCAAATATATAAAATTTTTTAAAAATTAAACATATATTAGAAAGATTGTTTTATAAGCTTTATAAGCTTTTTGTATCAGATACATTTTAGAACAGTATGATATAAATCTCACACGTATTTACATATGATATAGCAAGAAAAAAAACAGTAACTATACAGTTGTGTATTTGAAATAAACATATACACATATTTCGAGACTGCTTCGGAGATCTCTTATCACATACATTTTTCTAACATAACAAGAGTGCCAGTAATTCTTGTATCATATTAAAGCACAACGCATAAGAAATTTCCATTTTCAATTTTCTTATTCATAAACACTTCGCTTTTTAAACTTAAGTAAATCATGAATTTTCAAAGCAATCCATTAGAGGAAGGAAAAAAATTGATAAAAATATATAAATATAATTGAATACTTAGGATAAATGCATTCATTATTATATTCCATATAACATTTGGTCAATATATATTCGAACTTCATATATATATATGAAGTTACATATATATACATGTAAGTTACATTGTATTGTTGTAATAATATAAGCATCCCACCTAAGGTGAACAGTGTAATAATTTATGATTTTCATACACTCAGTTTATTTAGAATATTTAGAATATTGTAGTAAATAATACATGCACGAATCGCATACAAAGCTCGATTGTTTGCATATATCTGAGATCTGCGTATAAAAATTTTCAATAAAAAAATCATGTAACTGCCATGACTAAAGATGTATTTTAATTTTGAATGGGTGACGTATTTTAAGTTAAAGTGGGAAATATAAATACATAATACGCGACACCTGACTTTGTTAACATTTATGCACGGAAATGCATTAATGTGGATTTCGTTCGTTCGAATAAATATTATTCTGCCGATTCTCTTGGAGTGATTTATAAGAGGGAATAAGACGTTATTAAGTGTTTCGTAAATAAGAAATACCGTTATTGTTATGGTATATTCGGTTCAATTTGCACTGTTGAATAGCAACTAGTACACTTACTGCATTATTATACGCATACGCTCAATATTATGTGTGATATTGTAGCCAATGTGCGTATATTTATGCATTAATATCGTTCGAAAATTCGTTCGATTTTCACTTCAAATATAGTAGGCTATAATAGGATTTCGTGCTCATGATAGACGTAATGATACGAAATACTAATCGAACGAATTTCGATGTCCCATTGTTTTCTCTTTACATGCCCATGAATCCGGAACTCAAGAAAATAAACTATTGAGCGATATAGATAAAGCGTTCGTTATATGCTAAATATTCAAACGCAATAAAACATAATTATTCAACGCAAATTATTTCATAGAATTTAAATGACCTTATACGTGATAATTATAAGATAGAATTATGCGTAAAATACTGCTTCGTGAATGAACTTAGTAACTAGTGTGTTTATTGGTCTTTAATAAAATATATACATACATAAGTAGAATGCACACTCATTAGAAAGAGAGAGAGAGAGAAAGTATGATGAAACGTTTTATTTCAGACTGATTTTGAGTTTGTTTCGTCGATGAAACAATGAATAGAAGCTATCGGCTATGTTAATCGATTAGTAATAATATGAAAACAATTGGTATTTACCGGGGACGTGGTATGTATATTATGCTAGTAAAGTGTGCTGAGATTCTCGCGTAAATTATCTCGGATACGCTATCAATAGTTTATTTTCTTAATTTATACTTACTCTTCGATAGACGACATAATAGATTTAGACGTGCAGTAGCTTACGAAAGTATTTGAACACCGACCATAGAAATCTTTTATATGTATATTTATTGCACACACGTGTTACACCAAAGTTTTCAGTTGTACTGTAACAAGACATAATCATGTCATGACTGTACATGTATTGTACATGTATTGTACATGAATTTGTAACTTGAGAATGTGTGCAGTTTTTAGATACGTTTCGAGATTTGCCAGTACATTAATGGTAATCGAAGTTTCATTGCTTTGAATGAAATTTTAAAATGTTTCATGTTACGTGTGCAATATATTCGTAAAAGATTTTTACGATCGTTCGAATACTTTTACGAGCAACTATAAATGTGTTTCGTACATTACATAATACTCATAAGGAATTAAATACATAAAAGAAGTGCAATACGAAAGTACAAAATTTGATGTTTCATTTGAATTTTATATATTTTACAACAAAAGAAAAGGGTAAAAAAGAACGACAAAAGAGATACGTATGGATGGCTTTTTCGATATTCTAAATTTTTTTAAGATATATAAGACTTTCGAGAATCTTTTACTATCAGAATATCTTTACTGTATGTAAGACCATGTCCCTGATAACGTACTTACATATATAGCGTTGAACTTTTGAACAATATTGACTAATAATAAAAAAAAAAGAAATGAAAACGGTTTAGAACGATTTAATGTTATACAATTTTCTAACCACTTTAAACATTATCTTGAATTTTTGTATGATCGAATTTCTATATTCGAACGACGAATTCCATGTTCTTATGGATGGATATTTAACGATGAATATATGAAGTAGTGATCTGATTTTTCGCATAATTGTAGGGTAAATGTATATATAATTATTTTCCAAAAAAAAAAGAATACTCATTGTTAAATGTATATGAGGGGAAATTGTTATATATAAGGCTATTATCGTCATTTATATTAATTGAAATAATAAACGACGTTTCGATTAAATAAGATTTTTCCACGTTATTGCTTCGATTTCTTTTTATCATACATTCTAATATATCATATAAAATTTGTTATATATATATTTATTCGTAAATTATATCTTACATTTTTAGACAACTGTAAAAGTTGAATGGCAAGTATCGTTTAATTCTAATAATGAAGATATAGCTCAATATATTGATGATTAAAGCACGAATCAAAATTTTTAACAATATGAAAATATATTTAATTATAAAATAACTTCTTATAAAATTTTTATAACAAATTATTGTAACTTTTATTTCGGTTGAAACGTATACAGTGTAATTACGTGATTGTCTCGAACAACTTTTTTACAACAACGTGCTCATGATACATGCATAATTTAAAATTTAACGGTATAGATAATTGGTTTTGTTTGACATATTACACAATAGTGTATTGCTGAAGCGCCGTCTACCTGTTGCATTCACGACTATAAATATCTAAATTTCAGTTTCGCGTATAGTCCTTCGAGAAAACGGATTAATTTTGTCCGCAATTTTACCGTTATACTCTCATATCGTGTTCGTACATACTAAATACTAAAATGCTTGAAATATCAATCTGGTTTTGAAGGCGCGAAAAGAACCAATAACTATTGGAATGTTTAATATACTTATTCTTATTATGGCTTGTCTCAGTGAGGTTCTGGTATTTAACGATTCATGTTGCGAAAATATAATCCTGTGTGAGCTTTGAAAAAGCAGAATGGCCTTTTTGTGTCCGGTTCGTATACGTCGAGGAAAGAAAAAGAAACGTAAGTAACAAAATATAGAATAACTCTTTCAAGATATTTGTTCAGGCTTAATTTCTGTTAAAAGTACACGTATGAGTACCTTTACTATATGTACACGTATATATACTGTTATACATTTTTATCAAAATTGCAAATGTGTCTATGATTGTTGTTTTGTCTTTAAAATAATTCAAAGAAATAGATGAATAATTTAAAAGATGAAAGAAACATTTAAATCTAAAAAGTTACTTGAGAGATAGATACAAATTTTAAAAAGATAGTTAAAATTTTCTTAGATATGGTTGAACAGTGGAAAAATATATTACAACAGTGTTGTAAATTAACAAAATTGAACTTCAGTAACTTTTTATTGTATCAGTATTTTAACTAATTAATAGAAAACAGCTTATTTATATGTGATTTTTTATTGTTGCATATTGTAAAATTACTCTAGACTTAATTATTTTGACTATCTAAAATTAGTTCACACAAATTCAACTGAAAATTTTAAATTTCATTTTGCAGCAGGTGTGCACAATTTTAATTTGGAGAAAGATTGTGCAGGAGCAGGTGGTACAGGACTTGGGTTAGGAACAAAAGTACCATTGCCCCCTGGTCGTATAACAGGAAGTGCTAGTATTGAGACATTAGTTCGTGTAGGTATAGAAAAAGAAAATGGTCTGTCGCCAGATAGTAAAATGGTTATTGTTCATGATTTTACGCCATGTGTTGATGATGAACTTCAAGTAAAACGAGGCCAGGTTAATAATTTCTTACCATGTGTTTTATATATGTGAATAATCTTGCATATATTTGTTCTAACTTTGTGTTCTCACTATGTTCATAAATATTTATCATTTATAAAACTTGCTCTTAATTTTAATTTCACCCTTGCATTTTTATTTGTGTTATTTTGTTCTGTTCTTTGCATGTTCTAGGTTGTAAATGTTTTATATAGAGAGAATGATTGGGTATATGTAATAGCAGCTGATACACGTATGGAAGGTTTTGTTCCACATTCATATTGTGCACCTTATACATCTCAGCTTGCTGAATTAACACTTGCCACTCTTATGAACAATGTGAAAAAGAAATTACCAAGGTCTAATGAAACTGATTGTGATTTTGCTGGTACAGGTCGTTCACAAACTATAGATACGCAACAGACTGACACTGGATCAGCATCAGACTGTGAAAGTTATGCTCGTAATGTCACTACTGCTGATGTGAATGTTAATAGATCCAACATTACACAGTCCCAAAATTCTATTCAAACTGTATCTTCTCAACCAGATGTGCACCCTTTTTTCAAGGTACAAATATTTTATTTTTATATATTCTAGTATTAATAATTTATTCTTTGATTTATTAATTCACAGAAAAATATATAATAGTTTTATTTGTATAATGTATGTTGTAGGATCCATCGGCTGGAAGATATATCGTACTTTATACTTTTGTGGCCAGAGATGAAAATGATGTTAGTGTTGAAAGAGGTGAATTTGTAACTGTACTCAATCGAGATGATCCTGACTGGTTTTGGGTACTTAGACATTGTGATGGTAATGAAGGATTTGTGCCATCTGGATTTGTATATCCAGGACATGTTCTTCATTCGTATGCAACGACAACTACTACAACCACCACCACTACTACAGTAGCTACGACATCTACAGAAACACATGGCTTAGGTTGATCTTCATCTTTTTAGTGAAAATTAAAATCAATAAAATTTAGAGTTAATAAGTAAAAAAATAAGTTAATGAAACTCTAAGTTTAGGCTTATAATTTTGAATATACGAAGAGCTAAATATTTAGAATTGTTTTTATTATTTCAAGGGAAAGGGAATAACAACATGTCAGGGAATGAATCATTGCAGCAAAAAGGCTTGCGAGATTTTCGAGACGAAACAAATGGCACAGAATTAGTTGTACTTTATGATTACAAGGCGCAGGCGCCAGATGATTTATCTGTGAGAAGAGCTGATTGGATATATGCAGATTTAGGAAATCAAACTGTGGACGGTTGGTTGTGGGCATATGCGCCCAAAACTCGAAAATATGGATTTATTCCAAAAGCGTACGCCCGGCCTCCTGCTATGACAAGTTTATAACATATCACAGACATACTTTTCTATCCTTTTGCGTTTCATACATATATTCAAATAATAATATACTATTACATAGTATTACACTGCAAATGATATTCGACAAGTTGGATATACATCAAAGATACAATTTTCTTCGTGTAAGTATTATTATTAATGAGGGATAAATTGAAATTTAATTATATACACACATAAATTTTGTAATATATTTAATGTACAGTAACATTAATATTGAGTGTAGCACAATCTGATGTAATGTGACTAAGGAGACCTTCGTGCAGAACTATACAATCACCTGTTGAATAAATGTCTTGAGGACATTGAGCTGTTCTTAATGAGTTTACTGGACCTGTGTATGCTAGGCAACGTAAACCTTCATTATCAATCTTATCCACAGCCTGTTGTGGAAATAGTCGGTATGTGTATCATTTATCACGTACAGACGTATTAATCATTTGTGCAATTGAGCTTTTTTGTTAATTATTAAAAATTATAATATACCTGAATACTACATAAAAGTGTGTTCGTTGTGTTTCCAATATCCAGTCCGGCAACCCAAGCGATTATTATATCTTTCTTATGAAAATTTTTCGTTTTATTAATTTTCTCATTAGATATATATTGATCTGTACACTGTAGTCGAGCGGCTAGTACTGGTAATGGTAAACGATTTCGATATTTTGGATTGATTTGACTGCCATTAAACAACCTCGCAGCAGGTTTTCTTGGTATAAAAATTTAACGTTAATTAGTATAGACACTATTTAAATGTTTTAAATTCTACTTAATGTTTATACGTAAAAATCTTTTTATTACTCTATTGTCATTAATAATTAAGCAACTTTTTATAGATACTTATCAGCAATTTTATAGATACTTTTAAGACAAACTTTTTCCAAAAATTATTTCTTTTTTTCACCTTGTTAGCAGTAATGATTTTTAGACGTACAAATGTTATTTCATATTTAAATTAAACAATTTATACTCACGAGAGTTTACCAGAAACAAGAAGGAGAGCTAAACATCGACTAAAATTAGAAGATAAAGCATTGAAACTGACAATGAGTGTACTTTTGATGCCTGGCTCTACGTTCAGAATAGGCACCTCCGGATGATCAAAGATGAAATGATGCGTTAACGCTGAGAAAGCTACGTTTATGGCGCAGTCAATTCGTGGACAACGGATCGGTCTACGAGAACATTCTGCAGTATTTTGTCCATTAATTTTTGCTTCGGACACGTACGACTCTGCATTCTTCTTTTTAAATAAATTGCAATAACTTCGTCGCTGCTTTTCTCTGTCGCAATTTTTGTTTCGCTCTTCGCTCATATTATTTTGATCTCTAACTTGTTGGTAGTCAGAAATCTCTTCGAAATCATCGTTATAATATGCTAATGTATTTTCCTCAATATTTTGTACCATAGGAGAGAAATTCTGATTCCAAGATTTAAAATACGGCTGTTCAACGTTAATAAGATCGCATTGTTGCAATCTTTGATGATGTTTTGAATAATAGTCTGATCGCTGTTGTGAGATTTGTGTCCTCTTCACGTGCGTGTATGTAGAATCCAAACTAATATTGCTTTCTCGCGATGAATTTACATTTGATTGCTGATACTGTGTGTGACAAAGAATGCAGCCTCGATCTGCAATGTATAGTTGTGTGGAAATAGTTGAAATAGAGAAATAATACGGAACCATAAAATTCAGATTTTTATGAAATATTAAGAATTAACAATTTTAAAAGATTGCATTAATTAACCTGATTGAATTGCAAAATGCTGAATACAACGTTGGCACAAAGTATGTCCATTAGAACAAGGAACATTTTGATTAAGACAAGGATTTATATTTCTAAGACAAATAGTACAAAATTCAAGCATTGAGTTTCCTTGTTCCTCGTTTTCTTTCTTATCTTGTTCGTCGTTTAATTCTGTTTCTTTGACTGTTGGGATTCTAAAATGTTTGTTTTCCTGTGTCCTCATTTCATCATTTTGTTCTTTCAGTTCTGCATGCTGAAAGAATTCTTTCATGCTATTGTTATATTTAACCAAGTTGTAAATTACTACTTTTAAATTTGAAAAGCTATTCAAAATATATAATTTCTCCATTTAAAGTAACTAAAATATGTTTATAAAAAAAAAGTGTATTTGAAATATATAAAAAAATTTATTGTGTCTTTCCTTTAAAAAAGAATTTTGATGGTGAGAAATTAATATGGAATTCAATCTATTTATTCACAATTTCGGAATTCTTGTCCCTTGAATATTAAATCACATGCCTCATTCTGATTCTTGATTAAATTACAATTTGCTCTGTTAAGTCTCTGATTCTCTTTTTCCATCTTTTTCTTTGGATTCTCGGGTCAGCTCGTGTACCACTTCAAACGATAACTTCAAACGATAATTTCAATCTTTGTCTATCGTATTTCGACGTAGTACGCTTTCTTTATACTATAAAATGTTATGAATATTATTGTAATACTTTTGCTATCCTAATCTAGGCAAAATAATAATTTTCAAAATTTTGATATGAAAGCTATATCTTGTTTGCTTATTTATTATTGTCGTTTACAAAACTTAGATGTTTATATATTTAATTATTTTTTAATCTATACATGAGAAAATAAATTACAAAAAAAATTTTAATTTTACAGAAATTATGTACATAATACTTTTGGTATAATGAGAGATTTTTATAATGAAAAATTCAGATAATTACCAAATTTGAAAGTCTTGCTAGTGTGTTATCAATGTTGTTTTATTATTTTTAGAAAACTTCAATTTTCTTGGCTTCGATAGATTTATAGATTACTTCCAATATAATATTTTCGAACGGATCATTTAAATTATCGTATAAAATATTTGTCAATCAAAGCTTTTTATTTTCAGTTTGCTACAATTTATTAATTGAGAACTTTTATGTATACTGATAATGTAAACTTCGATACGTATGATTTGCTGATTAGATTTGAGAAACCATTTTGACACCTATCTCTTTGTCACTTTTCGAAACATTCAAATATTTAACAACTCTCCGAAGAAACATATTTTTTAACGCATTATTTTTTTCCTATTTTTGTCTGGAGATTTATTAAAAATTTTATTTATTTTTTTCAAATTTTCATCGA
>KQ435868.1:796048-815965 GCA_001276565.1 Melipona quadrifasciata
TAATTTGGTAATACTTCGAACTTGTATGCTCGTTGACTGCAACACGGATATCTGCCCAAAGGGAATGGTATAGACCGCTGTTGCTCATTAATAAAAAATTGTGGAAATTCTGCGTGATAGCAGCACCACTCAAACTGATGAATTGGAAAATATACATTACACTGTGTACAAAATAAAAAATGACAATCACCCCAGAGTCTCCAATAAACTTTACGCCAAGAACGTAATTCCATTCGAAGAGTAACAATGTAATCATTTAAAGTCCATGTTAAATCTCTGTAACATGGATTTTATTGCAACTATAAATTTCGAGTCATATTGAGTTTAAATATTAAAGTCATACCTTACGTGTTTACTGTGAATATTTCCGTGATTATCAATTTTCATTGCACTTGGAACACATGGCACATAATTAGAAATTGATTGAATAATATTTTTCCCACATTTGCTGCATTTAAATAAAGTAGCTAAAGAACTATAGTGTCCCCTTTTATTATCTGGTATTCCTTCAGCAAGTGACATAATTAACTTACAAAATAATTTACTTTGAATTTTATCCTTTTTGTCTTTTAATGCCTCAACGTCTTCATTTGTAAATTTTTCTACTAATCTGAAGAACAAATATTAATTAAATGCAATATATTATAAATCAATTAAAAATAAAGATATTTGAAAATGTGTAGAAGTAAAACCTAGAAGTACCTTATCAAAAGATTATCATCTAAACCAGTTAAAACTGTCGATGTCTTTAATATATCGGATATATTTTCATGGCAATATTGTAAGCAACTTTCCAATAGCGGTTCCATTTGTAAAAATGATGCAGACACCATAATTGGAATAACATTATTGATTTCTAAAATTGGCCATTCAGATTTTTTTAGAATATCTTTTTTCACCCATCTCATTAGCCAATCAAAGATTGTAACATCACAGTGAACTGATATATCTATTTCCTCTAATTTTTGTCCTGCTGTCACATCAGCAAAATAACGCATCTTTTGAATAAGAAGTTTCTGAGGGCAATGGAAACTTTTTTTAATGTTTTTCTCTTCGTCGCAAACATGAATTTCCACCTCATTGCTATACAAGCATATAATAAATTGTTATTAATTCATTCTATAAAAAATTATATTTAAAATTAATATTAAATTTAATTTCAATCAATATTAATTATTGATACTTACTCGGCTGATCTCTTACTTGATTTATTTTTATCTTTCTCTTTTTCTCTATGTGCAATATTTGTAATTGCTCTTGTCTCGATATTATTACTCAGTGAACTACATTTCTTCACTTCTGTATTTATAATTGATTTTTTAATAATAGGTTGTGAAATAACAGGCTTTGGAATCATGTATGGCAATATTGAGTCTAATAAACCTTCATGTAGTACATCACTTAAGTTTGTCTTCATCAATGAAATTAAAAAATTTTCTGTTGCATCTACAGATCTAGTAATGTTTGCATCTTCTGTTTGTATTGGACTTTGTACAATTTGATTGCAACTTTCAAGATTAGTTATTAAATTCTTATTGTTGCTACATATCTGTTTATTTTTGAATTGTATATTTAAAGGTATCATGCAACGTAAAGAACATTTAATATTGTTATCGTCTGTATCAGACAAAGTTTCTTCTGCTACATTACTGTTTTTATATCTCTGCATGACATTACTGTCGACGTATTTGTCATTAGTACTATTATAATTTTGTATATCACAGTGTAAATTAATTTTTGCTAGTTTGCTCCAATCAAGCTTGTTTTCTGCGGCCAATATTGCAGTCAAACTTTCACAATTGTCGTTAACTTGATACGCAAGCTTTATAAATTCAAAAAACATTCCAATCATTAACTTTGATTGACCGCAATCCTCAAGTTTACAAAATATTTCTAAAAAAATCCAAAGCGCATATTCCTTATTATTTTATGTTAAACTGATATGATGAATTTGTAAGTGATAGTTTTTCTCAACTTCTTCTTTCAACTACATTGACTAAACATAGCTTAGGCAGATTTATCATGAAAATTGGGCAACAAGAATAAAATGAAAAGTGATAAATATCAAATACAATGATCTGAAGTTATGCAATATATGAATTAGTTTGTAAATACCTTCTTGGGTTGCTGAACCACACATTTCTAACAATTTGTGTATATTCTCTTTTAGAGACAAATTAGTAATCTGATTTATTTCCATTTTTTCAAATTTATTTTTAAAATTTAATTACAATTTATCTTTATATGTTCATTGAATATAATTTTTAGTTTACAAATGTATTCAATAATTAGTCGTGCAAATTAGTCATATGTGAAACTTTCATTTCAATGTAATTCTTAATTTAATGAGAGTATTCGTGTTTCTAACTTGAAAATTAGAACAGATCCTTCGATAATATTGACGAAACAATAGTATCCTCGAATAAATTTGTTTATTTTGAGAATTTACAACGAACATTTTCAATAATTTGAATTTGAATACAATTTATAATTAATTTACATGATATTTCAAATTTATCCAACGAATTTATTGTTGCAATAAATTTTTTTTTTTTATATCAGTAATTGATACATGATGAGATAATACATATGTGTATGTGTATATATGTGTGTGTGTGTGTAAATAATGTTATTAAAATGTCACCAAAAAATAGCTACATAACTATATGCTTGAAAAATCACATTTAAGTATATACATATTACAATAGTGATTGTTTTAAGAAGTTAAACTTATCAACTATTTCAAATTACATTTGCCTAATGCTAGTTATTTTTACTAAAGTAAGTTATGTTTTAATCTACAACATTTATTCTTAAAATATTGACTTTGTTTAAAAATACAATTTAAAACATTTGTAAAAATGTTTCCCTCTTTTTCATTCTATATGCAGTCAATATAAGATGAAATCTAGGGGAATGACCATTTTCAAAACGTTGCTATAGTTGTTCCACGAATTTGTAATATCATTCATTATCGTGTTATGAGTTAATAAGTTTCCGCGCTATGATTTAGGGTCTAAAAAGCGACTTCAATCAACGTAATATAAGAAGTCTGCCTGTGACATCACTTAGACAACTGGAACTTACGATTTTTACATTCTCGTCGTTCAAATTACATAGGAATTTTTTCTGTCTTTCAAAAGTGTGGCTACAGTTTTTCTCAGAAAGGAAAATATGTACGTACATGAATTACAAACGTAACAAATGCTGTACGTGGGCGTATAATACGTGTTAAGAGTATTGTTATTATATTTTTTTTTTAGCGTAAACGAAACATCGACAACATTTTCAAAAATTTCGCGCAGAAACTGCTACTCGTTATCACCTACTTTTTATCGTTATCACGCCGGACTGATTGTATTGGACAAATATGAAATAGCGTGAAAAGCCGGACATGCAATAACTTTTATACCGTGAGAGGAATAGTCATTCAGAGTAATTATGGGTGAGTTCAGAATATTTGCCTATGTTCTCCAATTACTGTTTAACACTTTATACATTTTTTTAGAAGATTCCACAGAAGCACAAAAGTGGCAGCAACATTTATCTCTATTACGGGAGCAGTACGTTAATTTATACAATACAAACACAGAACTTCAACGCGAGTATGCTATTGTGACTGCAAATAAACAAGATACTGGATTTATTGGTAGACTTTTGACGACTATTGCATCCTTATACAGCCAACATCGTTATAGGTAGTAAATTAACATTAAATAATAATTGTGCAAACTCTGTCATTAACAAATCTATATCTTTAGTGATGTGATTATCAAATTGAAAGATCAAGAGATACCAGCACATAAATTCGTGTTATCTGCTAGAACAGATTTTTTCAGTGATTCAGTACTGTCAGAAGTCACTATTTTAGGTAAATTGTCAAAATATTAAATGAAACAAAGAAGAATTACATGTGCACAAACATTTATATATAAGAGATACATTCTTTAGATTGGTCCTGCTTGGAGCCTAATGTCGGATTAGTGTTATTGAAATGGATATACACGGGAAAGGTGTCTCAAGAAAATTTAACGTTAGATTTAATGAAAGCAGCATCTAATTTTCAGCTGATGGAACTAGTCGAGCAGTGTGAAAAATATTTAATTGGAATTGTAGGACTCAAAGATTGTGTGCAATTATACGCAGCTGCTGAAGAGTTGGGTACATTGAAATTGAAAGAGCATTGTAGCTCTTTGATTTCAGCACATTGGGTAAGGAGAAATACAAATAGAAATACAAATTACGCAATTCTAATTCTTTAATTGATTGAAATTTCACGTTGTTAGGAAGATTTAACAGGAGAAGACTTTAAGGAAATGCCTGGCTCTCTGTTGTACAAATTATTACAGACTAAAAGTAGATATCCATTACATGCTGCTGTTCGACTGATGAGGGAAGATGTGGTTTTTTTATATTTAGTGGAAAACAATTCAGAGGTAAGTTGCATATTTTAAATTATTACAAACATTTATTTATGTACAAATTTATTTGTTATGTACAATTATGTACAATAGACCTTACTTACAAGTTCAATATTTTATGATACAAGATTTTATGATAATGATCATGTTTCAATCTTTTCACACTGTTCTTTTTATTTTTGTACATAATAAAATTATCAAACTAATTACCATATAATTATCATAATTACTAATAATTACCATTATCACAGTAGATTATTAAATATAGTATCAAAGGATTATTTCATTTTTTTATTCAAACTTTTATTAATTCACAGTTTCATAATCTATAAGAATTAATGTAAAAAAAGTAAAGTAAAAATCGATTTTTATAACATTTTTTAAACAACGATGAAATATATTAAAAAGTTTTTTGTCATGTTTAGTAAGTACTTAAAGGAAGAGTATCATAATAGTGTTGTAAACAGTAATACTGTTATTGATAAAAAAATATGATATATATTGACGATTTCAATTGATTGTGATGAATTACATAAATGATGTCCACAAAAACAATATTCTGGTGGACCAGCTGGTGCTCCTCTATCTTCACCAATAAAACAACCTTCTTTGTAAGCGGATGTCACAATTTCTTCTTTATTTTGCCACTTATTATCGCTATAGATCGGTACTGTACGTTTTTGAGGTGCACAGTCTCTTTCTACAGTTGTGATTATAGATGCTGGCAAAGATGATAAAATAATGAGTATGCCAAACATGTTTCTTGATTTATATGTAGAAACAGTTTACTTACTTTTATATTTGGAATAAATAGTTCTTTTTCTGCAAAGTGTGGATGAAGGACAGTGCACTTGAAACCGAGGACTTCCATCAAATTGAGAACATAGTAAATCAGTTTTTTCATGTCCTGGTTGTGATGCATAACATTTAAAGCATGCGATACCTTCCGCAGTTATTTGCATTATTATTGCAACTAAAAATATTAGATATTCAGAAGATACGGTATTAATTATTTTGTGTAAAAATAAGTTAGGCGAGAACATACATAGATAAACTATAGCAATGAACAAGGTTTTTTTTGACTGTATTTGGAAAGTCATCTCAATTAAATGCAATATAGTTAAAATACAACAATACTATTTACACTTGTTCTATAATGTATAAATTTTTATTTATATTTATTTATCTTGCATTTCAATTCATCATTGTCATTATGCAAACCTGAAACAATTTTTTGAACAACATGAGTTTACCCAACATTAGACAAAATAATATTTGAAAATAAAAATGATTTGATGCCAACACTCATTAGAATTGATTGTATCTTTTACAATCGTAATAATTACTGTAGTTTGAATGTACGTAGCTATATACATTTGTGTTAGACGTAACTTAAAATAATTTTCTATATTGATTCTAGTTTACATTGGATAAAGTTTTAGTTTACATTCTTAATAGTCTGTGATATATGTTAATAAAAAGAAAAACATTTAAAAAATTTATTTCATTGATCGAGAAATCACAAGAGTGAAAGCTGTATAATTTTTCAAAATGAAAAGAAAATAATTATTGATCGAACAATATAGGAAAGATATCTGTCGAATTCATACTTGTTCGTTTAAAAAATTCAGAATATCGTAAAGAATTCAGTGCCTACGCTCGATTCCATCGTAAGACAATAGATCATACTCGATCGAACACTTTCACACATTTCGAAACAACACTCTTTATTAACATTCACTAAACGTCACATAGCGATCGTGAGATTTCGATTAACTGTTTTTCGCTCCGCTACGAGGAAATATGCCCCTTTCGGAAGCTGATTGCGGTTAGACGAGTCTATCACATGCCACATCATGGTTTTTCTATCCTTTACAGACCACTGTTTCTGTTGAATCAGTGTACAATCTCTATATTCCCTTCCCTTCCGTTTTAATCGTTCACACTGTTTATGTGTATTCCTCAATACCACTATACGTGCACGGACAACATCCGCTGGGCGTATCACGTTATATGTTGTATATCTTTTGCATAAAATCGAAACAGTGGTTCTCAATCAACTGTGTGCGTGTGGCGCGTGCGCGCGTGTGTATGATCACGAAACTTTAAAATTCCACTTACAAATTTCATTATTTTAATACAGTTATGAATTAAATATATATATAAAGTATATATAAAGTATCATTGTAAGCAACTAAACATTTTATTATTTCAGTTAACGAAAGCTGTTAATGCCTTGGATTACAAAGGAGAAATGCCCTTGGAAGTTGCATTAAAAACTCGTCAACCATCGTTGGCGCGTACTTTAGTCGAACACGGGGCCGACTTAAGCGCAAAAGATTCGAGAGGTCTTTCCTTGCTCCAAGCTGCTATTTTCAAAGGGGATTCCTACGCGGCTGATTTTATAATAGAACAACTGGAGAATAATGGGAATACAAAAGAGTTGTGCGAGACTATGAAACCTGCTGTGAATGCGAGAGATATAAAAAATCTTGAAGAACTTGACGGATGTACTGCGCTGCATTTGATAACGAAGCATAATTCAGAAAATATGTTGGCGGTTGCATCTAGATTACTTCAAGCCGGCATTGACCCTAACTTACAGAATCACAGAGGATGGTATGATTGTTTGATTATTTTTGGTTTTAAGCTACCTCATGGAGAATCAATATATGTATATTTTGAGAGGAAATTAACAAAATCTGAAGGAATAGAATCTGCGTGAAAATTAAAACTAATATTGATTCAATATTGGTCCATAACTGAATCCATAACTGAGATTCTGATAAAACTTCAAAACGTATGTTAAAAGTAGAATCTGCACAGAGGTTTTACTCATTAAATGCTTAAATATTTGCAGTTCTAAGGCGTTGTAAGGCGTTAAAAGTATTAAACTTTTAATCAAAGACTCTCTTCACTGTTGATTTTTATTTTTACAGGACTGCCTTACACAGTTGTATCCAGGAGAAAAACGAATCACTTTTTGATATTTTACTAGAATGTCAGGATATAGATTTGAACAAAGTCACCAATGAAAATGACACTCCATTGTGTATCGCGATGAAAACAAATCCATTTAGTGAATTTTTTGCTAAGAAACTACTAGCCAAAGGTGCAATTGCAAATCCTGTACACAAGAATACAGGAGATACTTTACTACACATTTTGATAAGGGAATATAAAGAAGAAGCTGCTTTATTTTTAATCGATTATTGTAAAGATAACTTAATGCAAAAGAATAATGAAGGATACTCGGTTTTACATGAAGCTTGTAAAGTTGGTTCAAAGAATTTAACACGAGCTTTGTTGAAAACTGGTTTCCCAGTCGACGAAGTTGCATTGTCTACTGGTGATGCACCAATACATATTGCTGTTTCAAATTTGTATTTTGATATCGTAATGGAATTATTAGACGCACCTAATTCAAACACCCAATTGAATTTAAAAAACAACGCGAACGAGACTCCTTTAAGTTTGGCTATTAAAGCACCATTCAAAAAGGGTAAAGACATAGTTTTAGCTTTAATAAAGGCTGGAGCAAATGTCAACCAGTGCAATAATGAAGGTTTAACATTGTTGCATCAAGCAATATTAAAAGAGGATTCGGCGACAGCGATCTTTTTATTAGAAAATGGTGCCGACATGAATACTAGGTAAATAGCATTGATCTTAAACATTTTAAAAACAATTACATTTATTTGAACTTTGGACATTAGACATTGTGGAATTACACTAAAGTAGAATTTAAAATCTGAATTTAAAAATGAAATTTTATTTCGCTTAGAACGGCAAACGGAGAAACACCGCTACAACTTTCTGTACACTGTAGACTAGGTGAAGTTGTAGAAGCGCTTTGTAAAAGAGGCGCAGATACTTCTCTAGGATGTCCATTGTGGGATGCACTGGATTCAGATCAAGAGGATGTAGCATCTATTTTAGTTAAATATGGAGCAGACACTGATTGTTGGAGTCCTGGTCCAGATGATTGCCAACAAACACTGTTACACAGAGCAATTGACCACAACAAAGAGGATATTGCACAATTCCTTATAAGAAGGTATATTAACTCTAAATTAATAATAATTATAATATTAAATTCTAGAATGATATATGTTATAGTGGCTGTGATTTAAACGCACCTAGAAGACCTGGCCCAGATGGTGCTGGAGGCGATGAATCAAGAGATGAGTGTACTCCACTACATTTGTGTTGTCAGTGGGGGTTAGAACAAGTTGTACAAACACTTATTGAACATGGTGCTGACATAAATGCTAGAGATGTCGAGGGCAAAACTCCGGTTCACGTGGCAATACAAAATCAACATTCACAAATTATTTCTCTGTTGCTTTGTCATCCTAGCATTGATTTAAATAAACGAGATAAGAAAGGTTTAACGCCATTTGCAACAGCTTTAACATTTCGGAATAACAAAGCCGCTCAAGCTATACTGGAACGCCTACCTAAAGCTGCTGAACAGTATGACAATAAAGGCAGAAACTTCTTACATACTGCTATTCAAAAGAATGATATGGAAAACATATTATTCTTATTGTCTATACAAGTGAATAATGTTTTTATAGTTTTGAATGTATATTTATTTAAAATTTGGATGTTTTTGAAAAAAACCAATTAAAATAGATATACAATGAAATTATTCTTATTTTATAGGTAGATGTAAATTCTAGAGTTCATGATGTTACACAAACTCCACCTTTACATCTTGCTGCAATTTCTGGAAATGAAATGTTGGTAAGAAGTTTAATATTGGCTGGTGCACGTGTTAACGATACAGATGCAAACAGAAATACTGCATTGCATGCTGCTGCTAAAGCTGGTCATGCAGCAATTGTATCTGCTTTATTGCAGGTGAATGTAATAACTTGTACATGTATACAGAATCTCTAAAATATCTAAAAAATAATATAAATTAAATTATTTAATTTCTTATTTTAGAACAATATTAATTTTGATGCCGTAAATGCAGATGGTGACAATGCATTGCACGTAGCTGTAAGAGAAGGTCATGTATCAGTGGTGAGAACACTTTTGACTGAATGTACATTGGATGCAGAAGCTGTAAATCTTAAAGGAAGAAATCCCTTACACGAATTAGCTAGATGCGGAAAAGATAATGCTGCAAATATATGTGAACTTTTCTTGGAATGTATGTCACAATATCCAGTGAACAATGCAGGTAAAGGCTATTTTAAAATATTAATATTTTTAATAATATTTTTAATAATATTTATGTTAAAACATTTTACTGAAGAAAAATAATATTTCTGCTAAATTCCTGATATTATTACATGAAATTTTAAAGAAACATGCAGTATTATTTTATTATAAAATAAATTAAACGAAATATTTTATTCAAGATTTGGATGGTAATACTCCATTACTGATAGCTTATATGAAAGGAAATGGGCAACTTTGTCGTACTTTGGTAAAGGCTGGTGCATGCTTAGGTTCTATGAATAAAGAAGGCATTACAATTTTCAATTATCAAGTAGCAACAAAACAATTATTATACAGATTACTAGATTCCTTGACACAAGAAGCACCATGGGCAGATAAAGATCTTTGTCTCGAATGTGGTACAAAATTTTCACTCACAATGCGAAAACATCACTGGTACAGAAATTTTAAAATATTGGGATAAATTTATAAATCAGTATGTTTAAGAGTTATCTAAAATTATTTTTATTGTTTCTAGCCGCCATTGTGGTCGAATTTTGTGCAACAAATGTTCAGATCAAGATGTTCCAATTGTAAAATTTGGACAAAATAAACCGGTGCGCGTTTGTGCAGTATGTTTTGATGTATTGCAACTAGGTGCTGAATGAACAAAACGTTAAATAAAGAAAAATACATATTCATGTGTAAATAAAATAAATATCATTCCACATGCATTTTTCATAAAAAAAAAGTATATATCAAAAATTTATATCATTTTATGTGAACCATAATATTTTACTATATTATATAATTATTCTTGTTGAAACTTTGTTAAATTTATATAGGTATTAAATTTTAAATACAGATGACAGGAGCATTGACAAAAGTTAATATTTATTGATATATTAGCATTTATTCCTAGCATTACTTATTCATCTACAATGCATTGAATTAATTTGTAACATGTTTTATAATAAAGATCATACATTTTTAAATAACAATCTTATTTTAGCTTACTGAAAAGTGTTTTAAAAAAAAGTGTTTTTGCTACGCAATGGTCTACACACTCTACGTAATCAAGTAATTCTTCCATACAAGTTTCTTCCGTTTTACTTCTTGAATTTACACGTTGGTTACAAGTATCCAGTTTCTCTTGCAAAGCAGCACATTTTTGTTGTTTCGAACATTTGTCCTAGGAGGAAAACAATCGTGTATTTTTATGTTGAATTTATATTTTACATATAAAAAAGATAATTTTGAAGAATTAATATTTACAAATATAATTTATATTTAATATATAATAATATATAATTAATAAAAGAGTAACAATAAATCTTTAATATTAAAAATATTGAAACATATATTAACGTTACTTTACAATTAACAAGCAAAGTTTTAATGACAAAGAAGTTGCTCCAGAATTTTTAACTTTGAAAAATATAGGATTAACGTATCAATGATATGTCAATTAAAAAAATTGTTTCAGTGGTTTCATGCAAGGTAAATTGGTTAATTGACTTATATTCAATAGAATGATTAATGATTATTTGGAAGAATAATTTCATTTAATAATTATAAATATAAAATCTCGAGAGAATGAAGTTTTGAATCGTTGGAACAAATATTATATAACAATTTGTACTTACACGGAGTACTGTTTGAGGATCAATCAATTCTTCTTCCTCTTCTTCTGCTTTTACAGTTGGAGTGTAACGTTGAAGAAAGCTTTGTATGAAAGACATATTTTTCAAAGGTAAATTTTATTTCACGGCTATAGTGAATTAACTTTGAACATGCGCGAATTTTCCGGCTTATTATATAGCATTTAACAGATAGAAAATATTGGCTCGAATCGCATGTCTTACAGATGAACCATGCTTAATGATAGTCTAAGAAGCTTAGGTACAATTTCTATAAATATATATATATATATATCAATTGTAATAAATAAAACATCGAAAACATTTAAGACAAATAAAATCGTCGTCTTTGACAAAAATGAGTATACTTAATTTATTAAACTTAAATCATTAATCGGATATTTTTTTATTTAAATTTTCAAGTTTGTAAATTACTAAACAGGAATAGCAATTATAGTACAACAGAATAATTTCAAGTAAAGCAAGGGGGAGTGATTTTACGTAAAAAGCTAATTCGCAAAATATGGAATAAAATTTTTTCATGCTTCATTTTCGATGAAAACAAATTTGAAAATTTGTTCGATACATATAAACGCTGCTAATTGTTGACTATATAACGCGAATAAACAATTTACAGGGCAAAAATAGGTAAAAAAACGTGGACTGTAATTTTTCGAGACTTAAGGCCTCGTTTTCAAGAAAGTAGAGAATACACGCGTGCTTGACAAATTTTCAAATTTCATTTCCTTGGGACGGTGTTATTCTATGGGAAAAAAGAGAGATGTATTCAATATTTTTTACTTATTTCCACGCGCTTTCGAATATTTATCTGTTCAGTTTGGAATTGACCAGGCTTGAATATACTTGACAAATTTTTCAACTTGAACTTTCTGAGAAAAATACTCGTACTTCAGTTTTATTCTTTGTCCGGTTATACGTCGTGATTGCTAGAACACCCTGTATATCGTATAAGTATAACAGAATACAACGGCAAGCACGCCTACACTTTATTCATTAACATGTTTATTTTGTGGTTTATCAGGCCTTTCTTATTTTCAAGTTGTATCATCAATCAACTCAAAATATGTTACATTTGAAAAATTAACTCCGTTACGAAACGCAGTACATTCGTATACGTTCGTCTGCGCATTATAACGCGCAATTTCCTTTGAAAGCGGAAAGTTGATTTGCTAATAGGCAGCCAGAAAATTCTCTTAGACCGGGGCTGGCCAATACGTAGATTAAATACTGGACATCGTATGGGACGGAGATTTTCAGCAATTATTTTGCAATATCGTTGTTAAGCATTTAATTACATTTGCAAATTATTGGTATAACATACAGGATGCCAGCGGTAGGCGAGATTTCCGACAATCTCTTCGGTCATACGAAAGCCTGTGAATCAAGACAGAGTAGGAAGCGAAAAAAAATGTTGAATATTTCGGCTCGGTTATCCGCTTACTTTGGACTTTCATTTTGGAAACAATTTAGCGTTACGATTTCCCACGACGTGTATTCCGAACGTCATTTCACGGATAACACGAGAATATTTGCACTTGAACGAAATGTTAATATGATTTGTTTAGTAAAAATGATTAAAAGAACCATCATGTTCTTTGCAACAAGGATGGCGTCATCTGAATCTCTGTTCGCGTAAATTTATTAAAGACACGAGCCACCGTCGAGCCATCATAAACACGTCCGAAGGATTATGTTCAAACGATCCAAGTTCCATTGAATTAGTTAGTTTGCGCACTGTTGTTTGTACTACTGATTATCAGTTTGTGAAAATTTCGGAAAATCAGGGCGCAGTGCATTGTGCTTAACAGTCAAACATTGAGGTAGTTTTGCGCTCGTTTGTCGGGGAGGTAGCATCAATAAACTCGTGTATTTTCTCACGAAGGAAGATCAACGAAGAATAAAGAAAAGTCCGAGTATCAAGGCCGATGCATGAGCCACGTCTATATAGTAAACACGATACTATACAAGCAAGTTTAAAAACTGCAAGTTTTTGAAAAAACCGGAACGTACCTCGCAGAATTAGAGAGCTGTGTTTTTCCCACAAAAGAGATTCTGTCTCGATCAGACTTTGTACAAGAAATTAAATTCTACAGAAAAGATTCTTTTGCAAGATGATTGTCATATTGTTTCCTCGCGCCGAAGTCCAACCTAAAAACTCTGTAATATTTGAGGTTATGTTTTATTGAAACAAATTTCTTGCATTAACGAGCAAACCAATTCACCAGGAAAACAAAAACAAACTGGACGTAAGTTAAAACTGACAACAGATCTCCTTAGCCTGCATTAAATTTCATATTGGTCAATAATGTTCGACATGTTAGTTCAAGTTCATGTATTTTATTTCAAGAAGTTGATGATTGTATTTAATTTTTTTTTTTATCTATCTGCAATTTAATTTTTTAGATATCTGATAATTTTGCGATCACATACATTCGGATAATGTATTTGACTTGTCGATCTTTAATTAGTAATGTGACTTTTCAACTTGTCTTCAATAATGTGACACTTTATATTAATATTCTATATACATAATGTTTAATTATAATTATTTACGTATTCAGTTAAATCATTTAAAATTCATTATTTTATTACTGTACATTTAATGTTACAACGAATGTTACATATTTATCCAAAAACATATTACCCCAAAAACTTACAAATATATTTTATAACTTACATGGATACATATATTATAAAATCTAACTTATAACTTTTTTGTGATACAACTTCTGTCATTAATTTTTATTTGTAGCAATTTATGAGTGGATAATGCTTGGAGGCAATGAACGGGATGGAGAGACATGGGCATGGACATGGACATTCACATGCACATTCGCATCGTCATCGTCACTCACATGGAAATCTACAAAGTGTATCTCAAAATTCCAGCCAATCATCAAAACATAGCCATACTCACACGTTGCACTTGCAAAAAGATACATCTGCAGTTCAAACACCTCAGAAACCAAGAAATTACAAGTTACTAGTTGATCCATTTTTGGTAAAAGGTGCAACAAAGTTATACAGATACGATGGCATGGTTCCAGGAGATCCAACTTATCCTGAAGTTCAACCGAGAGATCCTAGATCACAGTTAACAAGAATTTGGACTCGTTTAGAACAACTTGACCTACCTGTACCTAGATTTAAAATTGACTCTAATTATTGTGGTGAACCTCCTCCGCTCGAAGTGACATTTTGTCATTTAAATGATAACATTGATAAAACTTTTTTATCAGATATGGTTCAAAAATTTGGAGCTGTAGAAGAACTTATTGTTTATTATCATCCTGTAACTAATAAGCATCTCGGAATTGCAAGAGTAGTGTTTGAAACTACAAAAGCTTCGAAAGCTTGTGTAGAAAAATTAAATAACACATCTGTGATGGGTAAAGTTTTAAGAGTGTTTCTTGATGCATTTGGAGAAGAGTGTAAAAAGGTCTATGATGAGTTAACTATAGAAAAAAAACTAGAAAAGAAAATTGAAAAGGAAATAAAGCCTGAGAATGATCAAGAGAAAAAAACTCCAATTGAAAAAATTATCACTGAAGAAAGAGATGATTTACAAAAAAATATCCAATATAGAAAAATCAAGAGATACGTATATAGAAAACTCGAGATACAATAAATATAGAGATTATCCTACTCCTAGTGGCAGTGATTTAGGTTATGGTACTGCACCTAGTGAACTAAATTATTCTAATAATTATTCTCAAAATTCTACTCCAGCTACGAATTATGATTTTTATTATAGTAGTTACCATCAGCCTCCGAACAGTTATTTAGCGAATATGCCACAAAATGTATCACAAAATCTTTCGATGCCGCAAAATTCAAATATATGGTGGGGAAATAATACAGGGACAACAAGTTACGCGTCATCCTCTATGTGGCCTGTTCAACATGGAACAAATTTAGATAATTCCAATTCTAATGCAGTTCTAATTTCTAAGGCTTCTAATGTAAAAATACATCATACACCTAAGAAAGAGAAAGAAAATCAAAATATAACAAAAAACTCATCACGAGACTCACCGGTAGAAACTCGTAAAACATTAGATTTGGATACTAGAATTGCCATGTTATTAAAGGATAAAGCAGGAGGAATGGCACCGCCTTTCTTGCAGTTTGGTAGCGATTCTGAAGATGAGAAGAAGTCTGTTAATGCAGATAATGAAATGCTTTCAGAACCACCAAGTCCTTTTCTATCTCACGAAACGTACAAATCATGTTTTGAGAAAATGAGGGAAAGGAATAAAGAACGATGGAAAGTACATGAGAATAGCATCAATCAATTTTCTGTTGACGAAGATTTAGGTAGTGTTATAAGTTCGAGTGAAGATGAAGCATTATTGGGAAGTTACAGTCCTGCACAGGATGAAATTGAACCAGAGCCACCAAAGGAGCCACCACCTCCACCTCCACCAGATGATGACAGAATGTCATTAAGTCCATTAAGTTCAGGAGATGAAAAAATTGAAGAGGTAACGTTTAGTATTATTATTATATTAAGCATTAAATAGTATATATAATTATTTATTCATATTACTATTTAAATATACAGGTTATAGCTCAAACAGAACCTACAAGTCAGTTATATCCAGCAACTGGTTATCCTGGACATTTAACTCATTATCCTACCAATGACATGTATCATTGGCCAAGACCAGCACAATATCCATATCCATATGGAACAACATATTTACAAAGTCATTATCAACCAAATACTACATCATTTTCTGGCACAGTAGGGAATCATCAAGGAGCTAATTATTATCCATCTTTTCAATCAAGGCTTCATGCTATGGCAAATCATAATATTACGAAAGATAATCCACAAGTATGTATATGTCTTCTAAATATAAATGTACTAATCAATTTAAATGTTATATCAACTTTTATCAATTTAATTTCTGAGCAGGGCCCTACTATTAATGGTGTATTAAATAGAGTTGTAAATGAATTAAAGCAAATTCTAAAAAAAGATTTTAACAAAAAAATGATCGAAAACACTGCGTTCAAACTATTTGAAGTATGGTGGGATGAAAAGAAATCAGAAAAAAATCAAAATCAAGGAGGAGAGAATACTGTTGTTAATAGTAATAGTAATAAAGAAGAAGGACAAAAACCTCAAGGATTATCATTACTTTTAGAACAAGGAACTCCGCTTGGATTTAATTATGATGGATTTGGTTTGGGTATTAGAGCCAGCATGCCAAAGATGCCTTCTTTCAGGGTACAATCATTTCTGTTATATCGAAATTTCTGTTATATCGAAATTTCTGTTTATCTTTAATAATATAATGTAAATATTTTGCAATATATAAATAGAATAGGAGAAGAATAGATACGTTTAGACATACTTAGAGTAATGATATTCTGGTAATGATTTAATATTTATGTTATTAGCGCAAAATTAAAGCTCCAAGCCCATTACCGCAGGACGAAGATAGTCGTCAATCTGATCATGGTGACACAGAACTTATAGGAAGCGATAGCGATCTTGACTTAGCGTCAGTGCAAAAAATTAAAAGACCAATCACTTCTCTTCCTAGCGTTTCTTCTTCATCTTCCTCGTCATCTTCGTCTAGTGAAAGTAGTAGCGAGGAAATGAGTTGCAGCGAATCTTCCAGCAGTTCGAGTGACAGCTCTGATGAAGAAGTATGCTCTGGAAACTTTGAAGATGAGGTATATAATTGATTAAAACCGCAAGCAATGTACTTTCATGTATGACTTTCGTGTTTTCATAAAAATAATTTTTATTTTCAGCAAGATACAGACAGTCGTTTATCAGATCATCGTCCACTGGCTTGTAACAGTGAAGATCCTGATATTTTAATGGAACTTGCAATTCAAAGATCGTTAGATTGTCCAACGCCTACTGGTAGAGAGACACCAGTACCTAATATTAAAATAAAAGACGTAAATTCGAATGAATTCCCACAGTGTGACAATGAGGCTAGCCCTGTGTCATCTCCGTTGAAATATAAAAGTGATAAAGAAGATAGTGAGAAGGAAAGTGAAAAATCTATAAATGAAGAATATCTCGAAAAAGTTCGAGTGAAAGAAGAGGTAGAAACAGAGAGAATGGAAGATGAAATACAGAAGAAAGTAAAGAGTGCTTCAGTTGTACCAATTAAACAAGAACCATGTGATATACAAAAAATGGAAAATTCTGCAGCAGAAGCTTTAATAACATTAGCTGGTCAAGATAACATTATAAGACATAGGAGTCCGGGACCTGTACAACCAAATATTATTAGAGCTCTTCAAACTATGTCTGCCAAGTACATTAACGATGAACCTATATTAAAAGATTCAGAGAAGATTGAAATGTTTAGCGAGATACCTACTACCGATTCGGAGGAAGAAAGCTTAGAAATTAGAAGATTAAGGTTTGTAAGATTATATGTAAATTTAAATAAGAATAAAAGTATATTAACTATACATATTGTTTTGTACTACTGTTTTACGTTAATTAGGTATCAAGCCGAAGCTGATCTCCGACTTAATGGTCAACAAAGCCCTAAAAACTCTCAAGCTTCACAAGTGTTTATGGAACATTCATACTCATTGCCACCTACCCAATCAGAAATTACGAAGACCGTAATTCGTACACCATCGACACCAATGAAACCGGTAAAACTTAAATCATCGAAAATTATAAAATTATCGAAGAGCAAAGACAAGACACACAAAGTAGAAAAACGAAAATATAATAAATATACGAAAATACACACTCATCAGAATCATGAAAGAGAGAAAGAAAATATTGAAAATGAATATGTTTATGAGAAATATCCGAAGAAAGTTGAAGAGCCAGTTGTTACATATAAAGAACGTGACCTTATGTCGGAAATGGCTATTTTGTATGAATTTTTAACGAGAGGGATAGATGCGGAGGATGTGGAATATTTAAGACGAAGTTATGAAGCTTTATTAGCCGATGATAGTCAAGGTTATTGGTTAAATGATACTCATTGGGTTGATCACCCTGCAACGGATATTCCAAGTCCTGCGAAACGCAGAAAAAGAGACGAACTTAGATTACATACAAGTGGAAGTGCAAGAACGGAAGGATATTACAAGGTTGACATACGAGAGAAAGCTAAGCATAAGGTATGACTGAATTTTTTAATGTAATTATATATTAGTGTTCTTCTCTAGTGATCTTCATATTAGAAATTACAAGTAATTAATGATAAAAGTAGTCTTGCTAAATATTGTGCTAAACTAGCGTTAATTTATTCAGCCTGTTAATTCCTTAAAATTATTTATTTTATGTAGCATCACTACGCCCAAAGTATACAACGAAGTAACGATGTTGAAGATAGTAATGGTCCTTACGCTGGTGGCGATGGAACAATGAATGGTCCAAAGAACAATACTAAAGCTTTAACTGGTAAAATGCAAGCTTTGTCTCGCGAGGCCCGAAGTAATCAAAGACGGTTATTAACAGCCTTTGGTATCGATACCGACAGCGACCTTCTTAAGTTCAATCAGTTGAAAGTAAGATTTCAATTGCTTCGTTAAATCATTCTCAGTCATCGTAAAATTAATCAATGTTAAATACGCTTATTTCATTTTTTACAGTTCAGGAAAAAACAATTGAAATTTGCTAAATCTGGTATACACGATTGGGGTCTATTTGCCATGGAACCAATTGCAGCTGACGAAATGGTCATCGAATATGTCGGACAAATGGTCAGGCCAGTTGTTGCTGATTTACGAGAGTCTCAATATGAAGCTACCGGTATCGGTAGTTCCTATCTTTTCCGTATCGATTTAGACACGATTATCGATGCAACAAAGTGTGGAAATTTAGCACGATTCATTAATCATAGCTGCAATGTGAGTATTACAGTCTATATCTTTATACATTTTGCATTAAAGATCAATCGAACTGACTTTTTTGCTAATTGTAGCGTGATTACTGAGATACATCCTGTAGAATAAATTCTCAGAATAATTTAAGCCACGCTATTAATTATTTTATTATTTTTCAGCCGAATTGTTACGCAAAAGTAATTACGATTGAAAGCCAAAAGAAAATTGTAATTTATAGTAAACAACCGATAGGAGTTAACGAGGAAATCACATACGATTATAAATTTCCATTGGAGGATGATAAAATCCCTTGCCTATGTGGAGCTCCTCAATGTCGGGGTACTCTTAATTGAATCGTTCATAAAATTATATTGTTCATCCTTTTTTCCTGTCTTCTACACTTCATCATACCCTACTCATATTTTTGTAAATACTTCCCCATGTAAACATTTTATAAAATGCAATGGAAATATGCTAAATTATGTTAATATGAAAGTCCTTCTCTTTTTTAACATTCTCCTTGTAATTATTGCATTAAGTACCTAAAATGAATTTCAAGATCGTCATAAAATATTTATAACCTATAATTGTTTTTGTACATACGTAACTTAAGATTTTATTCCCATTATGTTTCTGTTAAAAATAAAATAACAGTTTTTAAAAGCGTTCATGTCGATCGATAATGAAAAGGATTTCCATTTTTTTAACACAGTAAATTGAATTGAACTATATGTGTAAATATTTTTTATAAAATTACATATATATATTATATATTTGTTTCTTTTTTTAAATAAAATACAAGTATATATATATATACATACATACATATTAAA
>KQ435871.1:5611-19289 GCA_001276565.1 Melipona quadrifasciata
TGCAAAAATGTAATAAAATAGATATTGATTTTGGCATAAAATAAATATTGAAATGATAAAAGATCGTCATGAAAGAAGGTGTAACATATAATATTATATTTTAAACACATTCAATTCATTATGTACAAAAATTTGTCTTAATTAAATATTGCAATTTTGATTTAAATTAAAGAATAAATATTTTAATAATTATGTAATTCTATATTTTAATTTTTATGTAAAATAGAGTCTAATCTTCAATTGTTTGTTGCTGTTTTACTCTTTGATATTTTTAAATAGAACAGTTGAACTAGATTTTTAGTGGAATTTTTACAGATAATCAGTGGAATTTTCATATTGCAATACACATAAAAGTTCATTAAACGTATACTTCCGTTCACATCTCTTCGAACACTCATTCATAATCAAAATGATTATTACAATTACAACATTAATAGAATTCTTTTGTCTGATTTTATTGTTTATTGACGTGGAATATGTATACGTATATAATTTAAACAAATATTATAAACTAATGAATCGAAATTTGAAGTATTAACAACGAATTTATGCGAGAAAACCAAAATTAATATCTGATTCTATTGTGCCAACTAATAAAATACGAAAATTATTTAGAAATAGTTGAAGAAATTTTAAGAAAAGGACAATACTTGAATATTCTATGTAATAATGAAATCATTTCTTCCGTAAATCGTGCCTACGTCTTAATTTTATTAATCGGATGGGAATATGTATGTTTGTAATTTGAATGTTTAATGTTTTTCTAATCAAATGCGTTACATATTGTATTAAAAAGAAACAGATTTTTACCAACATAATAGGTAAATAAAGGAAAAGCATTTCATTTTCATTTTGTTATCTTTTAATCCATTAGAGTGTAAAGTCGGTAATTTTTTCATATATGGAATCAAGTCTAGAGATTCCAAAATAAAATAAAAAAGAAAAGACATTATTTAGGAAACGCTCAATATTCCTAAGAGTTTCTCAATTTACAGAACTGTAATATAGGCTGCTATGGTTTTGTACGAATGTACAAAATATTTAAAATAGCAAGTTTAAGAGTTAATAATTAGAAGTTAATAGTTATTAAAATTATAATAGTAATTGAAATTATATACACATACATATACTAATATAGTTACAAAATGGTATATCATGCTGTTATGTCTTGATTTTCCATATTAGTTAATTCAATTACGAAACATCACGTAAATAGCTTGTTCGTTGAGTGGGTTTGCCATATATCACGATTAATCAACTTGTGCAGCCAATGCTGTTACATGTCGGATAACATTCAATCGATTCGAATAATTCTCTTTGAAGTTGTTGATATATGGAGTGATTCACCAGATTAATTATAGCGCGGTCGAGTGAATTTAAGTGCCGAATAAATGTTATATATTATGCTAAAACAATGATTTTATTGTACTATATAGAGATCTTCAGATATAATCCGTCAAATAGTTTACATGTTTCTGTAATTATCTATTCATAGCAAGTCCTTTACACGTTTTTCAAAATAATCATCCTTTTTAATTTTAACATTTTTATCTTTTTTCTACATTTAATTCTATATTTAATAGTCGCAGACTCTTAATATGAAATTTAGTTTACTGCGATTATTTTAGTATTTACATTTTAATAAAATTATAGTTCACAATAAAAGAACAGCTATTATATAGACTTAATTAATTAATTAAAATTTAATTAAAACTGTGTTTTAAAAAATATTGGAATTCTAATAAAAATTAAAAAATGATTAATACATGCATCTACTACATAATTTTAAAAATGATTAAAACTAAAATAAAAGATATTTCGTTACTGTAGTGGTAATTATTGTAGTTTACTGACCTGTACACTTTCATTAAAAAGACAAGCGTAGACCAAGAGCACCTCCTGTAAATAAATTGAACATATACAACATATATAATGGTGTATTTATTAACACTATTTAAATAATGATGTAATTAATTAAAAATGTAATTAATATGTAATTGTAAATGTAATTAATATATAATTAACGATGTTTAATTAACATTAAATACGTAATGTAAAGATATTTATATTTTACTAATATAAGGGAGCTTAGGTCATAAACATTTATATACTATAGTATGTACAGTTTATATAACAATATGATAAGATTCGATCTTTTACAGTTATCAGTAAGAGATTGAAGACGCAAGGACAACTTATATAATATAATTTTATTTTAAAATTTGTTTTGATCTTATTTTTATTTTTGCGTTTTTATTTTATCTCTAATCAGAATTTCTCCGCATTGCTTTAATTTGAAACATAAACTGCTTAATAGTTACACTAGCCATTGAATGAAAAAAATAAATAAAAGACGTATTTTAAATTCATAATCAATTTACATAAAAAAAAAATTAAAGGAATACATCCAATAACATTAAATGCGCCTCATTTCAATGAAAATAGTGGAATATTCCATTTAAGCTGTCTTAAATAATAAAACATTCCTAATTTCTTTTTGACCAAAATACCTTTGAATGGAAACGTGATGTACCTAATCACAAAGCATTAATTTTTCATTCAGTCTAAATAAAAGTTCTAAATAAAACTATCAATTTTCAGTACAAGATTATAACATGGTATTATAAATTGATATTGAATACGCAACCGTGAATACTTAATTAGTCATTAAGTCAGGTATTTGTTTAATCATCTGAATTCTTAATAATAATTATAATAATAATAATTTTCAATAATAATTTTTAACAACATATTTTTTGATATTATTATTAGAAATCAAAATCTCTATCTCAAAACGGATGATACGTATTGGCATGCAGTAATTCTATGTACAGAAAAGTTTTTAAAAAACAGGAATGGCATTTTTTTGGTTGACACTTCGTTTTCAAGAAAATCGAATTTGAAATTTTGTCAAGTGCATGTGTACTTCACTAACTTGTCCAAACACGTCCAGCATAGAGTATCAATTCTTTAAGTTTTTATGCGATTTTCGATATAGCAATACTTTCGGCTTACTTTTGTGTTAAAATTAGTGGTTGAATTAACAAAAAGTACAGCGAAGAAATTGTTGTGCATTTTCACGCTATACTGACTTTGTTAATAGATATAAATATTCGCTACACTATATGACAATTAAACACATTAAAGGCAAGAGTTAACGGAAAACACACACATGTACATTGACCAAATTGCACACTCGACTTTTTCGAAAACGAAGCATTAATACATGCGAAGTTTACACGTTTTATTTATGGAACAAAATATTTAATTTCTATAAGATATATTTCGTTTTATAATATTATCTAATTATTTATGTTATTTAAAAGTTTTTGTTAATAATATTCATTTCATTTTAATTAGTCTATAACATTTATAGAAATAGAAACGACGGTTACCAGTAACTACAGTAACAGTCAATATAATAACCGAAAAAATGTTATTTCTGGTTTTTCTTTTTATTTATTTTTGCATATATCATTCCATGTCCGTTTTGCCCGTATTCATTCTGAGACACCTTATATACGTATCGGACATATAGGTGTGTGAGTGTGTATATGTGTGTATCTATATATATTTAAAATAGTTAAAATTGTTAAAATATGTATGTAAAATATGTATGTCATGTATAAAATATACATAGAAATAAATATAAAGAATATTTGGAACATGGAATAAATGACTATATTTTTATACAAATAATTAAATGAGTTCACCCTTAGTGTTGAAAATTGATCAATCAACAGAAAACGAATATCAGACATTATTATGAGGAAATATTCAAAGTTTGTTTTCAAAACATTATTTAATTTTATAAATTATGATTTATAAATTATTTAAAAAAAACTGCATATTTCCTTCATGTATACTTCGTAAATTATTTCGAATCTCATTTACTAATTATATCAAATTGGCTAATATCATTCTAATTTTTTCTTTTTCTTTTGGTAAGAACCTAAATAGAAAGCACATTTTGTAACGTGTTTATTATAATGATATTACAAATTAACTGTAAACCTAGTAAACACACACATTTGATATTTAGTATATATTTTTAAAATATATTCAAATGTATAACTGTAAACGAAAAAGTGCATTTGCATAAATATTGTTAACAATGTAATAATGGTTGTTATATTTAATGACATAACGATTTTATGTATTTTATAAACATATATATAAGTATATATAAATTTTGTCAACATATTCTTTTATGTTCTGATTTTCACTCTGAAACAAATATTTCTAATCATATATATTATCAACTGTGAATTAAAATAGAATAAGATATATTAAAAATATGATAATACAATATATGTATACTAGTAAATTACGGTTAATTAACAAATTGAAGTTCATTAATAAATGTAAATTATTAATAGATACAATTTTTAAAGAGAAGCGCAATTAACACATTGATTTAACAATCTTTTTCCTGAATATATGTGAATCAAATATAAGTTATATTTTAAATATAAACTTTTCTTATTGTTCTTATTTGTTATTGTTTTAAAACTTTATTTATTTATAAACTATTTTATTTCTTTGGTAATTTAAAATTAAGAAACGTTTTTTATTTATTCTTATTATAAAACCAAATTCAACAATTTCAATTATTACTTCAAAGCAGTTAGCTATGCATTTAATTTCCTTATCAATATGACATAATCACAGTCATTACCCGAGTAATACGAGTGATGCAGTTAAAGATAATAAAAAGCAGTTAAGAAAATAAAACTTGAATGATTAACTTAGCGAGAATAATAGAAAAGAAGAATAAAATCGGATGAAAGTCCGAAGCTTTCTTTTTCAAAAGAGCAACACTAGTCATATCTTTCAATTTCAACATTGTCCGCTGTCCTCTGGTCCGCTGTGCACATGTGTCTGTATTTTTTCTGAGGATTATATATCCGATACCGAAATGTACCAAGGGACATAGTTAACATAAAGAAACCTCTAGTCGAAGAAATAATAATAAACTGCCGAATATACTTTGATGGTGAACATAGGATCGCTGACAATATGTTCTTTCCATGGTATATTTTTCCAATACTCTTCCGTTTTATTTTTCTGTTCTACAATCTATTTGTGACGAAATATTTCTATTTTTAGATATTGCTATGAATTACTATTTTAAATCAATATACAATTGTTTCTATACAATTATATTTTCGTAAATTAATTAATGAATGGACTAATATAAAATAATATAATAAATATATTTTGGAATATTTCAAATTCAGATTAATAGTTTCTGATTATTCTGTGTATATTGTAAACATAAAATATAATTATATACACACTTACAACATAAAATGTTATTATATAAAAATTTGAAAAATGATAGCCTTAAAGGAAAAGAAAAGATAAAGGATAAAAGGAAACCCATTTTATTTGCAGATCTCATAGTCAATCTTGCATTAATATGTCAGAGAAAACATAAAACGACTATAAAATGCTTATGATATAGAAAAAAAAAATATGTGAAAAGGTATCTAGTACTAGAAAAAGTTTTGTCATCATTATATTATAAAAACTGTTATGTCGATGAACACATAAAATGAAACACTTTTTATACACTTTAATTTTATGTAAGAATGATATGTTTTATTAAAAAAATTTTTTAATTGTATCTTATAGTAATTATCACAAGGAACAAAAGTTTTCAAGGAATTCTAGATCCATTTATTTATTTACTGGATGATTTTTTTAGTTCTCTGCATTTAATTTTTGTCTTCTTAATCAATTTTACCTACGAATCCATACAATTTCCATTTTAATTAATTGCTTTTAGTAAACGTATCTCTAATTTTGATTCATCATTCCTTAAGTAATCTTATATTTGTTCAAATATATTTTTTTTAATTTTTGAAAAATATTCGTTGTCAATCGAAATCAATAGGCACTTCGATCAATAGACAGTTCGATCTTTTAATTTTTGAATCTGATGGTTCAATATTTGAGTTATAGATGGATAATTTCTTTGGTAATTAGCCAAAAATAGGGATATGATTCTTATCAATTTTAACAATTTTCAGATATATTGTTATCATTTTGAATAATTTTTATCATATTACCGTTATTTAGTCTTAATTCCCGAAATCTATAAAAACATGTTTTATACTTTTTAAAGAACGAACTTCAACGATTTCAATGATTCTTAGATTTGTAATGGAATATTCAAAAGTATATATTTCAGTAAATGACATTTTATTTCTTCGATGCCACGAATAATTTATCATTTTTTTGAGATGTAAATTATTTTCATACGACAGAACGGTCTATTCTATCTGACATGAGTCAATACCGATATTTGTATTTAAAAAGAACTAATCATTTTTTAAAATATGTTTCATTCAGACTACATAGTATTTCAGTAGTACAACCTATCAGAATGTGATTTTACATGTAAAACTAAATCGAAAAAGAAGAATAAAATTTGACCATTCGTTTTTGAGAAAATCGAGTTTGAAGATATATCAACTATATTATTAAATTCAGTTAATTCTAGACAACTTAAACTAATATACTGGTGGGCTTATGCCTATTCGGCCTATTTTAAATAATTGTTTTACTTATTTCCCAATAATTATTTTATTTGTTTGTTTCGCCTATTTTCAAATTTTTACACAAAATTTTGAGTTTCAACTTTTAAGTCAGTATCTTTCTCATAAACATTGTTTTTATGTAAAACTTTCAACATTTCAGTCAATTCGGAAGTAATATATTTTCGAAGGTTTTCTACGTGTAGGAAATTAGGGACGATTGGCCAATAACATGTATAGAAATCAATTGCTGTTTTGATGATCTTGACAATATATTTCAATATATTTCAATCTCATCCATTGAATCGGATGAGAAGTCCTTTTTTCTAGATAATTAATATTTCTTTCACCAAAGAAAAAATCCAGAGTTGTCGAATCTATATTCTAAGAAAGCCAGATGTGTGGAACAGAAATGTGAAGCATTCGATGCCAAAATATATGTTAAAAAATCATTTGAAATATTTCCTTATACAATAAGTTTATTAACAAATTCATAAATCTAATTAATATGTTATTTACTTCTAATTACGAAATTTCTTAACTCAGTTAAAATTTTTCATGATGCGATGTCATCTGCAAGTAATGTCTTGAAGTTATTTTTCAAGAGAATGGTCCATTTATAATTCATAGATCCTTCGAGATTTTCGTTCCTTGTAACGATGCAAGCACAATAAAGTTCGATCTTAAAATCCAATATCAACGTCAATTTTACAGTCCATATTTAAATAAATATCCACTGATTCAAAGATATATCCATTGGTAGAATTTATCTAACCAATGACAAATAATTTTAGAATCCCTTGTATGTAAATCTAAAAAACTTTTAATAGAGTATTCTAATTACAAAATATTTTGTTCGGGCGATTTCTCATAATATATTAGATATATTAGAATTATGCGTATAAAAAACGTTAGGCTTCTTGTCCACATAAAATAATTTATTATTCTATTTTTAGATAAGGACAACAGTTCTCCCGTTTTTTATACTGGCAAAAAGTTTTAACATCTACCATACTCTATCGCGGCTATTGTGACGATAGTTTATTGTTGTCTTTTCCGACCGCTAACTCGCGTGCCTATTATGTTTGGTACATTTTAAAAACGGTTGGCCTCGATAACTGTATCTATGCTTAACAATTTTGTTTTTAGAGGAACTACGTCAAAGTAATCAAATAGCTTAGAGAACAAAGTGATTGGCCCGCACTCGCCATCACTTCTCTGTAAAACAGACTCGCCGTCAGCGGGGAAGACAGTGTAACATCAAATTCAATTTTGTGCGTTACTATACTCAAAGTATATATATACTATACGCAGTGTGTCAGTGCGTATCACTGGGCACGAAAATACAACCACTGAGAGCATATCACGTCAGTGCGTTGTCATACATTTCGGGCTATAGTTATTATCACCACTATGGATAATCGCTATCACACCGTGAGCTATAATCAGTATTACGTCATAGTACTATCACTCACCTATATTATCCCATTGCTGGTCCAATTTTAAATGGCACAGCACGCCCGTACGGACCGTATTTTTAAGTGGTGTATTTAAATTACCGATGTCAGCGCTATCTGAGTGTACCTCTTCAAAGAAAATAAGATTTTAACAAAACAAAGAAAGATTAACATATAATTCCTTTTGCACTTTCATTCTAAGATATCCATACATTTTTATTTGTACTCACTCTAATTTTGTACTTCCACATTTCGCTCCTGGTGGTATTCTAAAAAACACCCCGTCTTGCAGAATGGTAGATCACACTACTTACATTTGAATGTAGTTTGTTTTCCCCTCCCAGAAGCAGCTTTTATTTTATTTTGCATGCATAGGGCACACATTTTAGCACGACCTGGTATTTTCACAAGGCTGTGAAAAAGTTTAGGGGATTTCTAACTTGCATCTGCATGGACCAAGACTGTGTTTATTATTTATGGAGATAATCGATAAAAAAAAAGTGGCGGAATGTTTGTTGTGTTAGGAGAACAAAGTGTCCTTGTCTATGACTCAGTCTAACCCGGTCGGACATCTGCTGATAAGTGTTATATGTCTTTCAACGGATTGAGTTACAGTGCGTGTTGGAAGAGCGTTCTGGAGCGTTAGGGCCGGCAATGGGTTCATAACCTTCACGAACGTTTGGCAACCGGTTTTTGCACAGTCCACTTCTCGCGATCTTCGATCATCTAGCGGAATCGTATCATTCCTTTCTTCACAATACTTTACACACGGTCGCTATTCGCCTCAAATACAAGCGTGCGAATCGCGACCATACCGCTTGAAGTATCGCGCCACAACAATATTATAAAAAAAAGCTCGACTATGAGAATATAAAAAGTATCTTTAATTATATAGAAGAAGAATTTTAAATATCAGATTATCATTTTTATTATTATTTTATTATAATATCTTTTGTCTCAATATGTTGCATTACAAGCTGATTACTTTATCTAGAACAAGTAACAACGAAGTTTAAAATTCTCAAATTAGCTTAAACATTCTGTATATCACGAAAGATGTATGTGAAAGATGTAATCGTTGAATGGAATGGATGGAATTAGAGTGAGAATTTTGCACTGCATTATTGAACTATTCCGTAAAAGCATTTTATACTATTTAATTATGTATAGTACAGAACTATTTTAATTAATTTATACTTTATCTCAATTTATTTTACTTATTGTTTCATCTTATTTATATTACACTTTTACTTATTTATATTACTAACTTATATTACACTGAAATTCTATCTTAAATCTATTTATATTCAAATTTCTTTACCTTACAAACCTATGGCAGATAAATAAAAACTCATATATTAATGAATTTAATCATTTGAAAACATTTATTTATTCCTATTTTAATTCGTAATTTATATTTACAAATAATTAGATTAAAAGATTATCATATTCACTTTAATACGAATGAAAAAAAATTAATATACCTTTTAAATGACTTTAGTAGATTAAAAAGAAATTTTAACGTCTGTTCACAATTTTACATGTAAATTATTATACATATCTTACAATTATTGATACTTGAAGAAATGTTTTGTTTCTTAATCAACTTACTATTTTTACCATTCTTCTTTACATATTATTAAGGGTGCTAAGTCTTCATACAAATTCCGTAATAATTTTCTTAAAAATTGATAATTTGAATGATGGCGGAGGTTATAAAATATTATCAATGTCTAAATAAGTATATTTTAAATGTTTTGATTACTTATAATTAGTTAGTTAGAACTTTTACTCGAAATTAATTTCACTCGAAAGTTTACTGCAACTTTCAAACTTGAAATAGTTAAATTTAAGATAAACTTTCGAAAGTTGTTGCAATATCTCAAATTATAAAATGGGTATTATAACTCGAAAGCTCGTATAAAATTTCTTCTTTCTTCTCTTTACACTTTTAAAGTGTTATCTGAAAAAATTCGAGGCTCATAAAACAACGTGAGTTGAAACACGGAAGTTGTTATCTATGGACCAACATATCCGGCGCAAATAAAACACCGAAGTACGTAAAGTCAAATACCACAACCTGAAAGTTAAAATTATGTCATTCTAACCTCAGGAATTATTTAATACTCGTTTGCCGTAAATATTAATAATAATATAAACTTCATATCTTTTTATGGAAAATTAATTATATGCAAATAACGTCTGACTCCGGAAGGAAAACAACTTTGAATAGGTTTCGCTTCGAACAAAATTTATTAAAATTTTATTTAAAAAAATTATTTAATTTTTTAAATTATATTTTCGATCCATATCAACAACGTCATGTATCGAATGCAATGTAACGTAACCAATGTAATCCAATGTCAAATGGTTCGTGAGAAGAGATTATGTATTTAATCGTCTAGGAAAGTTGTTTGGCGCCAAGCAATTTAATAAATTTTGTAATGGATCCCATCTAGCACTTCCAATCCAAGAAAACCGCATGCAAGGCAGGATGAAAGTGAACCTCACGAAGACATTTGCATTACCGGACTGTTCGCTGCGCGAAAATTTGGAGAAATTAAATACAGCCTTTAAATTTTTAAACATTGTTATCAAACTGGTACTGGAATATGATGAATACCGATTCATAAAAGAAAGTCATCCCTCTATTAAGTTCGAATAATAAAAAGAAATTCTTTCTAAATTAAGTAGTGCTGTCATTACGACACACAAGATAACTACAGCTAATACAATTCATAAAATTTTTGAAAAGATTTTTACTAAAATAAAGATATTCAGTTTTCCAAAGATATTTATAAAACTATGTTGTATTGTTATTAGTAAATTGAGTAGAATTTTTTACTTTCCCAGAAGTAAATAGTGTCATTGTATACAATTCCGATTTTGTACTGTATACAATTTCGATTTTGTCTATTTAAAAATGACTAGTACTACATAATTTTTTAAGCCCTTTTTCTAATTTTGTTCGAAAAATGTTTTGAACAAAACGTAACATTTAGCTGCTAACAAATTACAACAATAATAATTTGATTTTTAACTTTTCAAATAGTACCACTACTTCTTCTTTTTACTTTGATATTATATATATATATATATCAGTTTTTATTCAATAAATTAAAACGGAGAAAAATTTATGATCTAAGAGATTTGTTATGAAACATTAAAGAATAATTTCATTGATAATAAGTTACCTTTCAATTTTACTGTGAAATGTAAATATGTATATTGGAAATAAAAATCAGACTTGTGTATAAGAATTATTTCTCATAGATTAAATCTAATATGTTTTTAATAATAATGGTGTAGCCGCGAAAGATGCTGAATTTGTTCTTGTATACTCTACTAGGAAAAATGTCTTGTATACTAGGAAAAATGTAGAATCTCATTTTTAAAAATTCTGATGATTTTGAAATCTCTTCAAGTAATGAAAATAATTTGAAAAAATTTCTTCCTATCATTCTATCTACAGTGATTTACATTAATATTTGGATATTAAATATTAAAACTATTATAATTTTGTAAAAGAAAATCATACAATAACGAATTTGAGCTCATTTTGAAGCTTGAAACTTTTATTTTCAAAATGCGTCAATCACTTTATTCTGAAATATTTCTGCACTATATTACAAATGAAAAAATAAAGACGCTTTTCTTTTCGGAAAAAATATAAATTGAAAATTTTGAAACATTGTAAATTCAAAAAACATACTTAAAAATTAAAAATTTTCTGCATGACATAATTTATGATGAATTTGTAGATTGAAACTTTTGTTTTATAATGATTTCTTAAAAAACTTACTCTAAAAATTTTTTAATCAATTTATTGAACTTTGAACATCAAACGAAAACGGATATATCTGGAAAGATACGATTTCTTGAATTTTTCTGTCATCTAAGTCTAATATTCAATAAAGTGTCGGGAAAAAATTCGTGAATGGATTTGTGAAAAAAGTCGTCGTCAATTTTCACAAATCTATTATAGATTCAATTGTCAAAAGAATTATTTAATGTTTTTATATATTATAGCAATTTATAGCATTTCCAAGAAAAAAGAAATATTTTCACATAGTCACCCGCTACGTGAAAAACTACGTGTAAAAACATTAAATAAGCAGCATTAAATGAAATAAAATGAATAATATATTTCGAATATAGGAGTTTTTGGTTTTAAAATGAGTCAATATTTCTTTTTATAAAATTACAATAATTTTAATATTTACTGCTTGATCATTTATATATCTGAATATTAATATGAGTCACTATACTTGAAATAATGTAATTTACCTTGAGAAATTCTTTTACACAAATAGAAAGAAATAAAGATATATTTCATATTACATATACGTTAATTCAAGCAATACTGATTCATGTACAACAGTTTCAATTTTCTCATTTGAATTCAAAGCGAATTAATTTCAATTTTTTAACAGTTAGGAAAGCACTTCCTCGCGTTTACACGCTTCTATGTAACTATATGCAGCATTAACACTGTATCAGCGCGGTGAATCTTGAAGATTGCTGCCCGCTTCGCTGAGGTTCTCTCGTTTTGCCTTTTACAGCCGGAGAGATATTACGCTTGCCGGTTGTAGGTTTTTTCAAGACTTATATTTGGTATAAAGTTATACAATTGTTACTGTGATGTGTAAGAAGTGTCTCGTACGAACTGATTGACTCGAATGATTCTGATAAACTGATTTGGCTGTTACTTGAGTCTGGGAGAAGGTGTCCCCGCGTCTAGACCCGAACGAATGACTGCATGGTTCTGAATAGACTGTCTGTCGCGTGTTAGGAGACGGAACTTTTATTGTGAAACGAAATGTGTCTACGTGACTCCTTGGCGCTAGCCACGACCCCCTTTGTTTACTCTTTAAGAGAGGTTCCTGGAATGCTCTATCTGTGCCTCTCAGGGAAAGATAAAGGTCCCATAGATAGGCGCGTGCCATGGCATCTGGATTTTCTCTGCAGGTTACAGCGTTCCAAGAACCTAGCCTGAGTGTCCGTCCCGAGGTGGATTGTTCTGCGCCAGAACAAACACTATTTGGCACACGAGGATATGTATTTACCAAATTTAGAGTAGGACGCTGGTAATGCCGTTAGATCCGGGGATCAAATTTCCATCACTTTAATCCAAGATTTCAACAGACTTCGCCATTTTTTGGATACATGTGATTTTCCAATATGATGAAATATATTAACTTTTATTTTGGAAATATATCAATACTGTGATCATATAAGCTTATATCACTAAATTTGAAAATGTATTAGGTTGTCCCCTAAGTTTCTTCCCTTTTTTTGATGCGAAATGAATACACGACATTTTTTGTTTAAGATGGATTTATTACGTTATATATGAACCGTTCTGTTCTATAACCTTCTTCCATCTCTCAGGAAGCCTCATTATGCCCTCTTTCCAAAATTGTTTAAGTTTACTTGTAAAATATTCATCTAGGTGCGTTTTTATTTCGCTTATGGATTTGAAAGATTTACCACGGAGAGAATTTTTTAAGGAGAGGAACAAGCAGTAATCGGATGGAGCAAGGTCTGGGGAGTATGGAGGATGAGGCAGAACGTCCCAATCAAACTGTAATAATTCTTGCCTTACGGCTAACGCAACATGCAATTCTGGCCGTTTTTCTGCTACTGGCTGCTTTCAATTGATCCAGTTGATTGCAATAT